>OY282560.1:241859851-242052851 GCA_958295665.1 Tipula vernalis | reverse complement strand
TTTTTACCTACTATGAACGGCTTCAAAGAAACAAGAGCATAGTTAGGCGCTGCTGGGTGGATATGTTGTATTAATTGTTTGTACGGTTTTATATATATTGTGTGTGTGTGATTGGTTATGTATTCAGAAACTTGCGGACTAAACTTCGTCCTCAAAATGACGCCTTCTGAAGTGTCATGTAGTCATGTACGTGTTTTTAGGTAGTTGAAGTATATTAATGCTATTGTGCAGCGAATGGGGTATGACTCCCGTGGAGGAAAGTACAATGGGCACCGTAATGACACTGTCCATTCTCCACATCTGCCGTATCTTATTCGCCAATGTTGTGTATTTTGTGATTTTTTCTGTGTAACTGTGTTGTAAATTACGTGGGTTTGGTATTGTGATATCTATTATGTATGTGGTTTTGTTTCTTTTTTCTATTAGTGTAATATCCGGTCTATTGTGTGGTATTGTGTAATCATTGATAATGCTCCTATCATAATATAATTTATAATAATTATTTTTAAACTGCTTCGAGTATATATGTGTAATAAGGTAACGGTGGTCTGTTTGTGTTTGTGAGATTGTATTTAATTGCTAATTTTTGGTGTATTATGTTTGATACCTGATTGTGCCAGTGCAAATACTCCACCTGCGCAAGAGACTGGCAAGCACTAGTGATGTGTTGTATGGTTTCTGATGCACTGCCACAACGCCTACAGCGGTCTGATTGTGTATTTGTAACATGTATAATGAATTTCTGATAATTCCGCTTGTTGATTACCAGATCCTGGATAGCCAGCATGAATCATTCAGTCTCCGGAAAGACATCTCCAATACTTAGCCATTTGTTCGACGCTTCATTGTCGACATGAATTTGGCTTAGGTCATGTTGATGCCTTCCGTGGAGCGACTTCCGTGGAGTCCATGCCTTCCGTGGAGAGACCACGCCAACATTTTATCCTGATCAGTTTTATCATTACTGGGTTCATTTCAACTATCAGAATGGCATAAGTTTAATGGTGTGTATTATTTTTGTGTCTGCTTTAACTATTGCATTATGTAGTGGTGATGCGTTTTGTTTAGAGTAAAAATATTCCCGGAGATTTTGTATGATTTTCTGATGCAGATTGGAAATATCTATGAGGCCTCTTCCACCTATTTTCCTAGGTTGGATCAGCCTTTCTATCGCAGATTGTGGGTGATGTTTTCTGTATTTTGTGAGTGTGGTACGTGTTAATCTTTCTAATATTTGAAGATCAGTTTCTGTCCAGCGTATAATACCAAATGTATATGTCAGAATTGGGATTTCGTATATATTTATTGCTCTAAATGAATTCCTTGAGTTTAAGTATGTTTTGAGTATAATGTGTAAGTTTGTTTTTGTATTTTTGTATTATTTGTGTTTTGGTGCTTGTGTGATTTATATAGCGAGATTGATGCCAAAATATTTGTAAGTATACCCCTCTTGCAAACTGCATTTTGATGTCATTGGAAAATGTATGTGCTATTTGTGTTAGTGAATGAATATGTGTTTTTGTTGATGCGTACAGTTTAATATTATCCATGTACATCAAATGTGATAATGTATGTTCAACTTGTGTGCTGTGTTTAATTTTATATCCGTAATTGCTATTGTTTAGAATGTTTGAGAGTGGATTCAGAGAGGGACAAAACCAGAGAGGGCTCGAAGAGCCTCCCTGAAATGTACCTCTTCTAATGTGTATCTGTTTTGTTGTAATATTGCAATTAATAAAAGACAGTTGTAGGGTCGCTCTCCAATGGCATGCTGTAGAAAAGAATGATATCAGGATCAATTTTGTACAACTGCGAAACCTTCACCAACCATGAGTGAGGAACAGAATCAAAGGCTTTTTGGTAATCTATAAACGTTGTAAAAAGATTACGCTTCTTAGTATGCGCTTGTTTAAGTACCACCGAGTCAATGATTAATTGCTCTTTACACCCTCGTGACTCTGACCAACATCCTTTTTTGCTCCGCTAATATATTATGATCTGTTATATGTGTTTGTATGCGATGTGAAATGCATGTTGTAATTATCTTGTGTATTGTCTGTATTTGGATGGATCCGTGACATTATTTTGTTTCGGTAACATATACGTAATGCCGTCTGTTAAAAAATCGGGCATCTTTACATTTATTCATATCTACGTTTTATATCTGATTTTTTCATTGAAAAACTTGAAGCTAAAAAACATTATTTTTAGTATGGATTCCTATGGCAAACAATAAACAGTTATACCACTAAAATAGCTTCTAAAAAATTATGACGTATGATTATGGCTTGATACTCTAGAAGGTTCTGCTGATATCCATACTTCTGTAGAATTTCTCAACTAAGGTAATTTCTTATGAAGAAATTCTCGACCTCATTTTCCTCGGGGAAGCTCGGGAAATCTGCCATATCAAGTCTCCTTGATTAAATTTTTGGATTTTAATACTATGTATTTTGTTGCCTGGAACTTATCCTTAATTCTGGATGACCAATGATCAGGAATTAAAGATAGCACAAATACACGATTATCGTAATTTTCCTCGCGATTAAATTCTTCCACAATGTTTGTTGGGATCTTCTCCCCGTTAGAAAATTTCAGAAGTTGTTAAATAAACAATCAACACCACCCAAACAAAATTCAATAAAATATGTTAAAGACTACGTAAAAAATTTGTCATCTGAATCAGTTTCGATGCAAGAACTTTTCATGTTAAACAAAGGACTCAACTTTACGTTCAAACCACCGAAACCAAACCTTGAGAATGTAGTTGTCGACGAGAAAACAGAAGTAACACATCAACCGGAGTACAGCAAGTCCGAAATTAGAAAAAAAAACAAAATTAGCTATCAACAACATTAGAAAGGAAGAAACTAAAAATAGGAAGATATCTAATTAATACAATGTAATAAAAGCTTTGAAATAAAACAATATACACTATATAAAAGCGGATAAGTGGAACACGTTTGTCATTTGAACAAGGAAGAGTACCATGAACGGATGGAAGAAACCATAAACTCCTGTAAGTTTAAAAAAGTGAAGCCCATCCCATTACCAAAAATGGTAAAGGCAGCCACAAACACAATAAAAAGCATCAGTGAAGTATTTGGAGTACCAAAGTTGAAATTAGTAGCATCAAACACAACAGTCATGAGGCTTTATGGGCTCCAACAAATCCATAAAGAAGGCAATAAAATGCGCCCAATAGCAGGCAACATAAACACACTAATATACAATATCGATAAATGAATGGTTCGTTGATGAATAGCTTCGAATTCGTAGAGGAAATACAGAGCATCAAAGTAGAAAGTAACGAAATTTTGGTATCCTTCGATATTGTTTCTTTATATTCCAACGTACCGATTCGCCAAGCTCTGGACGCAATCAACAACTGGGAACAGAAGTTAGATATCCCGGAAGAGAAACGCATTTTTTACTCTCGTCTTACGGAAATGTATGTGGAACTGCACGAGCTGTAATACAAAGAAGAGTGTTACAGGGTGACACACGGTACAAGCATGGGGAACCCGTTATCTTGCTTTGTATCAAATGCATTCATCGGCCATCTTGAAACTAGCTTAAAGTGCCCAACGAACTTCCACGACTTTGGTTCAGATACATGGATGACATATTTGCAATAATAAAGTGTACAAAAGTCGAAAGTATGTTAAACATCCTTAACAGTAAATATGGAACTATTAAATTCACCATGGAAATAGAGAGTAACCGAAAACTTGCATTTATGGATCTAATGTTAACATGATCCGATATTTCCGGAAGCCAATGCGCACTACACGCTATATAAAATATGATTCACACACATCAAATAATGTAAAATACGCCGCATTTAATAGCCTGGTTTTTGGAATGTGTCGATTTCCTCTATCCGTTCAAAGTTCATAACAGAACTGAAGTACATCACAATTTGTCCAACATAAATGGATATGAAGAAACAATAAATGAAAAACTAGTTCAAAAACACTCGAAAACGAAATAAATAACACTCAGCCAACCGTGACGGCGCAAAAGGGTCCAATTCTGGCAAGAACGTATAATTACCAAAAACTTACAAAAAGCATTCAAGAAACACAGTACGTATATTTTCAACCAACAACAAAACACAAAACATATTAGGTAACACAAAAGATATTATACTGAATACACAAAAAACAGGTATATATCAAATCAGCTGTGATGATTGTGACAAAGTATATGTAGGACAAACGAAGAGAGCAAGTTTAACGAGATTTAAATAGCAAATAGCTCACATAAGGCAAAATATTGGATGTGTGAATATGACTCCGCCCTTTCTCAATTGGTGTCGTTATTTTTACTGCTTACGTAAATTATAAATGCGCAATACTTGTCTTCTATAGTACTTGATGTCAGCTATCAAACGCATTATACGACATTTGGTTGAAGTGTAAACAAATTGTATTTTTAGCTCTTTCAAAATGTCGAATTTTATTCCAAATAAACATCATTTGCGGGAAGTTTTATTACATTATTTTATTGCAAAGGAAACTGCAGCGGAATATATATTCCTGCGTCGTTTGTACGTCCGATCTTCTCTTTGAGTTTATGTTGAATGTTATTATTTGTTTTAAAAGCTATTTTATAATTAAATTGTGAAAAAAATGTTTGTATTATTTTGCTTTGTGTTTTGCTCTAACATACCAGTAAACGAAGCAATTAGAGTCACAGCACAAATACAAATTAACAGTGACGTTGACAAAGAAGATGTTGACGAAATCATCAAAATCATAGAAATTATAACTAGCCAGAATTATTTTCAATACAACGCAAAGGGGAAATGGGGAATCCCCTATTAGGTACACTTGCAGATATATTTATAAACCACAATGAATGTAAATATATATTTAACAACTGCAACAAACAACGAGACAAAATAATATATTGGCATAGGTATGTAGATGATATATTGATACTATTTAATGGCACACAAAGACAACTGGCATATTTACATAGCTTCATTAACACTATCAACCAACAATTAAAATTCTCTTTGGAAATAGAAAATAATAAATGCATTAACTTCTTGGATTTAACTATAACCAACGTAAAAAACAATCACGATTTCAACATACATATCACGAAAACCTACACATACAGACCACACAATCAATTTTGAATCGAACCATCCAATAAGTCATAAATTATCAGCTTATTCACATATGATTAATAGATTAAATAACATCCCGATGAATGAAGGCAATTACACTAAAGAACTAAACATCAAATTTATAGCACAAAAAAACGGTTTTAATTTAACACACAAATAATCGAGAAAATGAATGTAAAACTAAAACAAAAAATGGCACGATCATTAATGACGACACTGACTCCAAACTCCAGAGAAATTACAAAATACATATCGACCAACTATAACAAAACATAAAGCAAAATAATACAAAAAATTGTTTCACAATTTAATTATAAAATAGCTTTTAAAACAAATAATAACATTCAACATAAACTCAAAGAGAAGATCGGACATACAAACGACGCAGGAATATATAGACTGAATTGCAACAACTGCGAAAAATTTTATATAGGCCAGACTGG
Source organism: Tipula vernalis (assembly GCA_958295665.1). NCBI lineage: Eukaryota > Metazoa > Arthropoda > Insecta > Diptera > Tipulidae > Tipula > Tipula vernalis. Next base: position 242,047,268 of record OY282560.1, on the reverse strand, counting down.
AAGGACCTTCCAAAAAAGATTTAACGAACATATACAAGAAATCAAAAAACCAACACATTCCATAAAATCCAACTACGCCTTGCATATAAAAAACGAAAGCCACACATTCACGGACTATGATAATAATCTCAAAATTATACATAGAATAAATAAATGTAAAACCATGGATAGATTGGAAGAAATGGAAATCTACCGACACAAAGATAACACACACATATTGAATGACAGAATTAGGAGAAATGAAATATACGAATATATAATTAATATATAAAAATCTGCATATCGACGCAACCTCTACAATAACAACAATTTTATTTTATTTTATTAATATTTTTAATTTGTTCAATTGTAGTAGGTACATTATATCGTTTTTTAATTTGTATACATATGTATTTGTAGCACAGACAGAAAGTATCCGGCTTATTTTAAAAAAAATTTTAATCGACGTTTAGTTTTGAAAAAACCTGATGATGAGCGGTTCATACGCTCGAAACTAGTAGTTTTATAATTATTATAAATAAAATAAAGATTCACAAAAAAAGAAAGTAATAAATTTTAAAACTTTTGTTTTTACAAAAAATTTAGAAAATTTGGAAATTTATTTTTATGTGCAAAGAAGAAACCATTCTTTGCACATAAAAATAACGATTTAAAAATGATGATTTTGGCATTGAAGATAAAGAGCATGGAAAACCACCCAAAAAATTTGAAGATGCTGAATTGGAAACGTTAATGGCTGAAGATTCTTCTTAAACACAATCAGAATTGGCTGTAGCATAAAATGTTGATCGATTACCTGTTGCAGAACGTTTAAAAACAATCGGAATGGTTCAAAAAGCTAACAACTGGGTTACACATGAATTAAAAGAAAGAGACCTCGAACGTCGAAAAACCATTTGTGAAATACTGATTCAAAGACAACAAAGAAAAGGTTTCCTGCACCGGATAGTTACTGGAGATGAAAAATGGATTTATTATGAGAATCCCAAAAGCCAAAAATCTTAGGTGAAGCGTGGTGAAGCTGGTCCATCGCAATCAAAGCGAGATATCCATTACAATAAGGTTATGCTCTGTATCTGTTGGGATCAGAAAGGTGTGGTATATTATGAACTGCTGGAATCAGGTGAAACTATCAATGGCGATGTGTACTGACGACAACTAATACGTTTGAAGCGAGCTATAGAGGAAAAACGACCAGAGTGGGTGAATAGACACAACAAATTAATTTTTCAGCATGACAATGCAAAACCACATGTTGCAAACGTTGTGAAAAATTATTTACAAGGACATAACTGGAAAGTTCTACTCCACCCGCCGTATTCACCAGACATAGCTCCTTCAGATTACTACTTATTTCGATCGATGCAGTCGTCTCTTTCTGAAGAGCGGTACAGTTCTCGCGCAGAGATTGTAACGGGCGCTTGTCATCTCCGTTACAAAATACACCTAATTCCCGAAAAAAAAAATAAACTAAAAACACTGCATCCCACCTTTTGAAGATATTTTCTTCTAAAAACAACCCAAAATTAGAATGGCAATTCCCGGATGCAGTTATAATTCTAATTACGTTAGTTGAGTTGTATCAAATTGGATTGTACAGCAAATTAACGTAAAATTCTATTTATTCTAGTGGCGCGTGCCCATATGAATCATATTTTCATTAATTTTTTTTGTTGTTGTTGTTTTGTGGGTAATTTGGGCAGTTCATGTGTTTACACATTGAACGAAAACGTGCCGGATGTTTGCAATTTTTTTTGCATAATCGCTAATAACCAATAAAAGTAGTGGAGGGGAGGAATGCGTTTTTCTGTTGATGGATCAATGTGGAAAATAATTTTTCTTTTTTGGTCAATCAGCAGAAAAATTGGATAAAAACCTCGCCAATATTTTATTGGTAGTTATTAAGATTCTTGCTGTTTTTTGATTGTGGTATTGCAGTTCTCCTCGTCCACGTGAAAAAAAACAAAGAAATAAACAGAAGTAGAAATATAAATTCAAGTTTGAAATTAAATTTTTTTTTCCTTCGAAACCGCGAGCTTGGGGTTATTTCTTTTGTGGTAAGTATACATAACAATAAAAAAAAAATTTTTTTTTTATGATTACTGACTAAAGGGCACCGGTTGTTGGGTGTCTGTGGACCGACCCGTATGGGACGGGAGACGGCAAGTGCTTTGCACTGTTCTCCCTCTGTCCACAACACCCAACAACCTACATTCTTACTAACATTGATTAGGGGCCGATGGCCAACTCTGTTTTTTTTTATTATTTTCTTTTTTTGGTTTTACAGATGAATCTGTAAATCATCCTTGTTTTCCTTCTCCCCAAACGAAAATAATTTCCAAGTGATAGGCCACATTTTTTTAACCATGTGGCTGATCCGTTGTTTTTTTTATTTCATTGGCCTACTTTTCCCATTTCTTTGGTTGTTATCAACCACCTTTTTCTCAAAAACGACTTTAACTATCTTATCTTAAGGGGAGCTACCATCCCCCACGACCAAATTCCTCTACCCGACTTGAGCACCGGGAACAAGTCGTGGTAGCTTTCCCCCCTTAAGGTAATTTTTGTAACGACTTGATTTAGGTCAAACTAAATCTAGTCACAAAACAGTTACAAGATCGAAAATTAGCTTAATGATTGGATCGCCTCCAAAGACCAAGATTTTTTCAAAGAGGGAATCCGTAAACTGCCTGAAAAATGGGGGAAAGTTGTAGCTGCAAATGGAGCATACTTTCAATAAATAATTCTTCCATTTTCTAAACAAGCAAATGTGTTTTATTTTGACAAAAAAGGGCGGTCAATATTCACACACCCAATAGACCAACAAAACTTGTTCCACAAAAATTAATCTGATACAATATGTTTTGAAACTAATTCCTTACGAATTGTCAAATTAGTAGAAAACTTTTTTATTTTCATTTATTACATTAAACATTCACCGTTTCAATTTGTCCTCTTTTAAAAAACAAAAAATATTTAAAATTTTAATTGTATCTACTGAGTAGAATATTAATTTGCATATTATATATTTAGGTGCATGTACTTGTATGTATGTAAATTTGTTTGACCGTGATAACGTATTATCTAACTTATAATTCTCTTCAGACGTATAAAAGCAGCTTATGATGCTGTTACACATCGAAATGCATTCTGCACATATATAAAATAAATAAAATACTTCATAAAGTTTTATTTTATTGTTTTTATTTTTATGAAACAAAGTTGGTGGTTACAATCGCCTCTATCGTTTTATTTAAGCATGTGAAGTTATCGCAGTTTTTCATCCCAGAAAAAATACAAATATTCTCTTCAGGCAACCCTCCCCAGGATCCCATCCCAGTTTTTTATATATACTCGTATATTACAAATTTAAGTCAAAAATAAAATGATGATTACATTTTTTCATCCCATCGCAACTTTTCTTTTCAGTGTACATAATTTCCAATATAAAATTTCATTCAAAAATTTCATCAAATTCATTTAACCATTTATTTTAACTCAGGCCTGTAATTTTTTTTTTAAATCGAAATTTTAGAAAAAATTATTAGAGGCAGCTAGACCCCTTCGAAAATACTACAGAAACCCGCTAATTTTCGTATGAAACCACTACGCAAAGTCTTTATCTGGTTGGATGATTGGTGTGGAAATGTATAAAGAGCATACACACAGCCATAGATTTGTTCATGTTTATTAGTATAGATAGACAAATGATTTGTATATGGCTCCTGTATTGCAACAATGTACTGTTTCTAAAATTTGCTTTACATGATTTGATATAAAGACGCACAGTTCGCGTGCCCTAGTATAAAGCGGTTTAAAAACTTAATTCTATTAATTGCATTGGTGTAAACTTTAAAAATTAAAAAATCAAAGTTTCAAATTAACAGTTAAAAATTTGGATTTCCATTAATTTTCGGAATTGTCATATGCTTGTTTTTGATATACATATTTCAATTTAAGAGCAAAAGGCCATACAAAATATTTTAAGTCTCGAACCATTAATTTTTCACAAATACATTGCCGTAAAAGTCGGAATTGAAATTTTGCACGCCACTCAATTTGCTGCACCAATCATAATAGCGACGAAGCAAAATATAGCGCTAAAAATTTGTGGTGATTTTAAAGTCAAATCTAATCTGCAACTCATCGGGCATTAACATACGGTACCCATAAAATAGAAGAATTTTTTGATATAAGTAATGCAAGAGATTTAAATTCAGCAGATTAAAAGTAGGGTTAAAATTCAATTGGTATACTTCAACAGATGTTTTTATTTTAAATATAAATAGAAATACATCAACGAATAGAAATACATCAATTCTCAAGTGAATTGAATAAAATAAAGACAAAAATAAATGGTTGGGTTTTCCGCAGTGTTTGCTTGTAAACCACATTTTATGATTTTGCTCCCGAAGCAAAACACATGAACCTTTTGAAGTTCCTACTCTCGGAATGAAGGTGCGTTCTCTTTTATGTAGCCACATACCTAGAAGACCCAATGAGAAGGATCGAGTACTGCTAATTTGTTAGCCAGAAATCTGCATACGGTGCCTTGTTGTCAGTGTTAATTGCTAATTGATTTGTAGGAAGGTGCGTTCCACGGAAGTAAATATTGAGTGTGTGCATGTGGGACAGACATTCCATACCATAAGACCCTCATGATTCAGGTAATTGAGTTTTATGTTTATAAAAATGTTTCCCTCAAGTCCTTCATTGTGTTTACCTTCTTGCGTTACATAATCGAAGAAGTTGGAGTAAAACCTCCCTAGATGAGATGAAGATTTACAAATGAACTCGCGTGTATTGTCATTGAAATTTGTTTGACATGCATCCAAAGACGGATTTTAAGAATGACAGTAATATTAATAATAATCATATAATTCTGAACAACATCATACTATCATACCACCATACCGACATATTAGTCACACAGTCGTACTAATACACTATTATATGATCATACGCCATACCATAATAACACCCTACCAGCCTAACATCTTACCATACACAATTGTACCACGTTACCATCGGATCATCATACATTATACCTTTATACCATCAAACCATCACACAAAAATATTATTAAACCATCATACCATCAAACCATCTCAACGTCTTACCATTGTACCATCAAACCACCATAGCATAGCAACATCATTCCATCATACCACCACACAACATATTTCTATGTGCTCTAACCATATCTAGCTTTGTGCCAACAAAACACAATTTGCGGGAAGCGCTGCATTTTTGTTTTAATTTGAAGAAAAGTGCAGCTGATGGACATCGATTGCTACGTGAAGCATATGGGGAACATGCTCCATCAATAAAAACATGTGAGTACTAGTTCCAGCGTTTTAAAAGTGGTGATTTTGACACTAGTGACAAAGAACGCGAAGGGAGGCCAGTAAAGTTTGAGGACGCTGAGTTTGAGCTCGCTGCAACTTTGGTAGTGACTCAACAAGCGATTCAAACCCGTCTCAAGGCCATGGGTATGGTGCAAAACAAGGGCATTGGGTTCCGTATGAACTCAAGCCAGAAGACGACGAACGCCGTTTATTCATGTGCGAACAACTGATCCAAAAACAAAATCGGAAGGGTTTTTTGCATCGAATCGTGCCAGGAAGCGGACCCACTATGACAATCCAAAGCGCAGAAAATCGTGGGGTAAGCCCTATCATGCAACAACTTCAACGGCCAAACCGAATATTAATGGCAAGAAGCTAGGGCTATGGATCTGAATCTGATCACTGGATAACGTTATCAAAAACAATTGATGCAATTAAGCCGAGCATTGAAGCTCAAACGGCCACAATATGCCAAAAGACATGGCAAAGTGATCTTTCAGCATGACAACGCTCGGCCACATGTTTCCAAAGTCGTCAAGGAAAATTTGGAGACGCCTCAATGGGATGTCGTACCCCACCTGCCGTATTCACTAGATATTGCTCCTTCCGACTAAAATTTGCTCCGGTCGATAACTCATGGCCTGGCTGGGCAACACTTCACTGCTTACGAAGAAGCCAAAAATTGGGTGGATTCTTGGATCGCCTCAAAATACGAGTAATTTTTTCGACGCGAAATCCGTTTGCTGCCTGAAAGATCGGAACAAGTCGTAGCTAACAATGAACAATACTTTGAATAAAAAACATTATACCAATTTCTCTGAATAAAGCTTCAAAGTTATAAACAAAATCTCAAAACTTATTTGTACTCCCAATATCATGGTATCATCACACCTTCATATCATCGTACCATCCTACCTTTATACCATCATAACATTGTACCATCACCATCACAATCATAATTACCATCATTATCCCCCTTCCCACCATCGTCACCATTACCATCAACATCACTACCACCATTACCATCACCGTTAAAAAAAATAATGATACACGTGTCGATTTTGCCACTTGTAAATGCCTCCTCACAGGGGAGCATGAGGAATAGGTAAAAATTGTTAACCACTAAGCCGCCTCCCCCCATCACTTGGATTCTTCGCCAAATGGGAGATTTCTCAATCTAAGAAACTAGCGATCTGGGATTACTGCATAAATGTACGTAACAACCATAATTTATTATTTTGCTCCTTGTCCGTGTATAAAAAACCAAATCTGTACACTGAAAAAATCCTACATCAATCCAGAGAAAAACTGCATTAATACGAGTAGTAAGAAAAATTAGTTAAAACGGTCAACAAACCTTCGTTTATCATACGAAAATCATATGCTAATAAAGTAAAACAATTATGTGAGAGATTGGCGAGATTCAAACTCGGGACCACATCGTGGTAAGCAACTCTCTTAACCACTGCTGCATTTTCGAAGACCAACCTTAAAAACTGACACAACTTGAATTAGATATATAAAATGGTTTACATTATTCCTTACTTAAAACCTTCTTAAATCTAAATGTTTACTAAAACCGTTTTGCAATCTTTACAGAAAAAGTCACAAGACTAAGTAATAATTACAATTTGAACTAATTTGGCATATGCCTACGTCTATGTAATCGGTTTATATAGGAGGTGCATTATATCTGAAAGCAGATAGTGAAATATATATCTTGGAAAATAATATATTTTAATAACTGTGTGCCATACAATATTTTTGTTAATATAACCGCAAAGGGTAGGGAGCCCAAACGTCCGACTTTCCCTTCCCATTTTAGGTTAATAATTTAGTGAGATCTTAACGATAAGGTCGTTTCAGTTGTCAAGAGATGGAGAAAAGAATGCGAAAGTAGGTCAAGCGCTTCTGGACGCAGGGCATCCCAAAACGGATCAAACAAAACCAAAGCCACTAATGTGGATCAGAAGATAAGGTAAAGGGAGCGCAAGAGAGCTTAGATGTTACATATAAGGCGGTTATTCTTTATTTTATTTTTTTAAGTAAACTGCTCTCTGAGATTTCGACCCTCAACCTCAAGGCATCAAAAACAAAGAACAACCCCGGAAAAACCAAAAAAAATTTGCTAAAATTACGGAGCTTTTAATGAAACTTGCTTTAAATTTAGTATTTCTAAAATATTTTATTAATGCAGTTTTTGATACATTTTAATGCAGTTGATTGACGGTTCTCCTACAATTTGCTTTATATTCTAATGAAATGTTGCACTAAAATTTAATCTAATTGCTGTATTACAAATCAATCCAAATTGTATCAAACTAATTTTTAATGCAAGCTTTGTATCATTTTGTAATACAGCCTTGCACTGGACCTATATGTAATGCAATTTGCATTATATCAGCAATATTTTTTCAACTGTACTCTTATCATTAGTCAATTTTCTTAAATAGTTGCTTTCAATTCTTTGATCTATTCAGAGGAATTGTATCTTGGGGGAAGGGGGCGGGGCCATATATGTTGCCATACTCTTCTCGCTCTTCTTTCTTCTACTAGGAGTTCCCTAATTTCCATAGGGTATAGTTGATTCCCTTTATTTTCTTTTTAAATTTCAGGGGTATTTCTCCAAGCTGATTGCTGTATTTCGTTTACAAATTTGTTAACTTCTTTTCTAATTGCTCTTCGGACTCTAATGGAACGATTAAGTTCATTTTTTCTTTAGCGATAGTCTAAAGCATGCCCAATTAGTGTGATTATTTACTAGAAATGGGTTTCTTTCTTTCTGAATGATTTTGTCACTTAACGTTAGTAGTATCGGTGAATGATCAGAGTTTAACTCATGGCTTTCATCTACTTGTATATAATTTACATACATATGTATATGTTCTTTATTATGAGGAAATCAATCAGATCTGGTACTTTGTTTGGATCAGTTGGCCAGTAGGTTGGTTTTCCAGTTGAGAGGGCTTCACAACTGCACTTCCTGATAGCTGTTTGGAGTTCTTTTCCCTTAGTCGTTGTTATTCTGAAGCCCCACTAAACATTTTTAGCATTAAAGCTCCCCCAAGTACAAAATAAATTAATAATTTACTGAGGAACTCCAGATAATCTTTTTCTTGCATTGAGTGCTACGGTGGGCAGTAAATACTAGCAATACAAATAGAACTACTTTTGGATTTGACAATAACAGCAGTTGCTTGTATTTCTTCTGTTTCATATTTTAACTCTTCATAGTGATGAATACTATTTCTAATTATAACAGCACTATCTCCTTTAGCAGTGTTTCCAGGGTGAATAGTGTGATATATTTGATAGTTTTTAAATTTAATGATTGATTGTCTAGTGAAGTGTGTTTCAACACTTGCAACTTGTCACTTGCAATTCTTGTTGATGTTGCATCAATCCATTGGCATTCCAACATAAGAATCTAAGATCATTGGCACTATTCATATGCGATCAAGTTATTCAACTTTTACCAACTTGTACGCGAAGTTCGCTGTTTCATCGGATTGCTGATCAACGCCGGACTAAATAAGCAGAGTGTACCAGATGCGCAGGAATTTTGACGTCCTCTATTTGGGAACCAAATTACTAAAGATATGTACAAGTTAAATCCAAAATTAATTGACTGAGTTTTTACTGAATGTGATCTGTCTGAAACTTTGGCTTGGTAGTTAAATGGGACTTTTTATTTCATCTGAATTGACAGTTTAAATGGTACTTTATTCTAAAACCTAAATTATTAAAAGTTTATTAAAAATAATTTATAAACTACTTCGAAAATGTATAAAAACCTTTTGCCTTTTAACAATATGAAAAAATCTGTCAGTTAAACAAAATTAAAGTTTACATGTTTAACCAGAGCCTTCTAGAGTATAGAGCCATAATCTTAATGACGTATTTTTTAGAAGCTTTTTTAGTGGTATAACTTTTCACTGATTTCCATAGGAATCCATAGTAAAAATGGTGTTTTTTAGCTTCAAGTTTTTCAATGAAAAAAGCAAAAATATTATATAATGTTTATATAAAAGTTTTCTACATATCTTTAAGAACAATATACAAGAAGGCCATATTGGTATTAAGTAAATATTAATTGCAGAAATATTAAAATTAAATTATTTCTAAAATATATTTTTTCAAACTTTCATTTTGAAAAATACATCAAAGTTGGCTCTGACAAATTAAAATAACACTTGCTAAATTTATCTTAAGTTTTACTAGTGTACGTAAGATGTCTAAAATGGTCACAGCAAAATACGAAAAAAAATTATTTAATCGCGAAATTATCACACGTTCCTATATTTTGTGTATTTGTTTTGCTTTTCCTACAATTTTTGAACTTGAAATTTCCCCAGATGGTAATTTTTGGTACGATTTTTCCCAATTTTTACGGCCATCACTGCCATCTATGTAATGTATATTGACTTAATGACCAAATGAATCGTAGTAAGCTTTGATTTCAATTTGACCAGAATGCTGTTGTTATGCATTTTTTTTAATATTTTGGTTTAAATAAATCAATTATTACAAGAAAATGAAAACAATTTACTTAAACGATATTCATATATGTTGAAACTCAAACATTTATGAAAGTATCTCAGAAATCATAATTAAGAATTTGTAACGTTTTCATTTAAAAATTTGTCTTAGGAAAAAAAGTGATTTCCCATATGTTTTGTGTGTTTTACTATGAAAAGTTTCGTTTTTTCGTCGTTTCTAATTCCCTTATAAAAGCTCAGATTTTTTGATTATGGCTCTATAAAATACAGGGTGCTCTGGTTTAACTCAATATGTAAACTTACTCAACCAAATTTAAGTCGACCAAACTTGACTTGAGTTGACCGAAGACTGTTTTCAGATAACTTTCACTCAAGTCACCGTGACAAATTTGCTACTTGTCGGGATATTTAGGATGTGCTAAATGCCAATTACATAAAACATAATATCCACGGAGAAAACCTCACAGTCGATGAGCAGTTGGTACCCCTATCGAGACTGAGTATCCTTTCAACAATATTGACCCTCAAAGCCGGACAAATACGGGATGAAGATTTTGTCGATCTACGATAGCTCCACAAGCTATTGTCTGAAGGAGGTTCCACATTACGGGAAAGAAGAACCACAAAAAGCAATCAACTTACAATCCACTGTGCTGAACAATTGCACTCCATTTCATAATTCAAACAAGAATACAACATTTGATAATTTTTTTACCAGCATGTAACTGGGACAACTGTTGCTAACTGTGGGTTAAACATTTGTTGGGATTCTGCGTAAAAATAAAAGATACATATGAGTGTAGAATCAAACGTTTTTCGTTTCCGAAAAAACATAAGTTTGGTGAGCTACTGTTTAAATAAATAATTTTTTAATTGTTTTTATATTTTAAATGAATTATTATACGCTAAATTTTAATGTGAAAATACCTTATGAGTCCGAGAGACCCATCGCGAACGTTAATATAAGTTAAATGACCCATGATGATGGTTAAATTAGTATTAAACTATACGTATGTGTATAGAATATACGCAGATTAGGTAAATCCTGCATATTTTTTCATAGGTATTTCTATACTATGATTTTACAACCATTAGGCGCATCGTTAAATTCGAAATTGTTCGACGGGATCAATCAGGTACATAATTCTGTTTATGTTGCTTATATTTCTAATAAAGAATTTAGTTTTGTTTCGAAAAAAATTTGTCGTTTAAAAACAATTTTTAAAATACGTAATATTTATTAAGTTCGTAAACTTTATTTCATATAGATATGCTAACAGAAAATTTGAGAGTGCGACTGCGAGGAGAAAGAAACTCGACAAGCAAAATAAAGAGCTGCTAAAAAGCTGCCAAGTCTTTAGATCGATTTCTTTGTCCATGTGACTGCAGATATTTTGTCAGATGTAATAAACTACCCGGTTAATGAAATATCATTAGAATTGGAAGATATATTAACACCAAATCAATCAATAACGAATAATGTTCAAGAGCCAATTTTTGGTTCAACAGAATTAATTAAAATGCCTCGTATATTTAATGTAAATGATCCAGCAACATGGCTTGCTGAAATCAGTAATCATATTAGATCAACATTGGTAAGAAAAGGGCTGGACCACCAAAAAGAAGGACTGTATAAGAAAAATAGAAATGGGCGAAAATTTAACGACGATTTCTACATGTAAGTTTTAAAAAATGGCGAAAAATCTAACATAGAACTGGCTCATTTTCAGGTTCTCAAAATTGCGTGTATTAATTCTGCTGTAAACTATTTTCGACTAAAATTTCGTCGTTAACGGTTGGGGTTTCCGATTATGGGCACATCTCGAAACGCTTAGAGGAGGACCAACTTTCTCAGGAATATTACGATGCAGCATTTAATTGGCGAACACTATAATACAATATCAAAAACAGAAAAGGTATTGATGAGTTGAATGTTACTAAAAAATTATTCTATTTCTAATTGCGTATAATTTACCGTCACGTGCCAACAATGAAACAATGAGTAACAAATGTAGACATAACGGAAGTTCAAATGTTATTCAGTGATGCTCAATACAACTCCAAATATCAGTAAGTAAGGTTTATTATCGATTATAATACGTTAAAGTTTACAAACCAACTGTTAATAAAGAGGAAAAATTTGTTGGATTTATTAATGTGTCTTCGCAGGGCGAATAATGTTACGCTACGGAAGTGCCCGTACCGTGTCAACAATCTGAGCCGATCAGTTTCGATCCTGAGGTAGCTTTTCTTATTGTCCTAAGCAACTAGAAGATCACTAAATCATTCTCTACGCCGAGGATCCATCGTCACAGACAATGGAAACTATCCAAAGGTGACTCACACATCGCAGCAATATCCGTTCCGGATCAGCACGCACAACGCTTGTGTGGTTCCATAATCCAAAATTCGCTCTACGGTGTGTTTTTAGTTTTGCCTAAAAACGAAGAATCTTATGTAATTATCCTGTCCACCAATTAATTTTATTCTTTAATTGAAATCACAATTTCAAAAATCGGTTGAACACTTAAAATCGTCACGCTAAACAGTAACATAATATCATACAAAATTAAAATCAACTTCATCTACACAAACCCTATTTTGTTGGTACAGTACGTCGCCTGGTTGATGGTGTTACAAATTCAATTAATTGAAATGAATTATCCCTTTAGCGGAGCGGTAGAAACAAAAACCAACAGAAAAGTAGAAAATATCCATATCCAACAAAAAAAAAGTCACTTAATTTAATGATAAATAATTTTTTTTTTTATTTATTTATTCGTTTTGGGATATTTTATGTCGTGTAGTTTGACAGGCCGCCAAGTACTTATTTCCGTTTTATTTATTTTTCATTTTTTTTTTTTCATTCAGTACATATTTTGTCCTAAAATTCAATTTAAAACACGAATTTTTCAAAAACATAAAAATTCATCAAATTCAATACTAAATAGGGTTCGAGGGCATATCCGTTAAATTTTCCGAATATAGAATGAGCAACGAGAAAATGAGAAGAAAAATACAAACAACAACATAACATTGGAAATCGGATCAAACTGTAGAAACATCTAAAAAAGCAAAAGGATAACAATACATATTGTGTATAAATGTATGTGTTTTCTATTGTTTGTATGTGTGTATAAAATAGTTCCATAAATCACAAAAAAATAACATTAGACCCGACAATAGGAATCTATAGACCAAAAATGACATCAGAAAAATAGGGAAAAATAAAATTTTGGTCCATGACCTTTTTCTCTGCTGTACATTTTGTTTGTATTTTCATAATATTTTCGGTATGCTATAAATCTCAAACATATTTTCTTTATACAGGGTGACTGCTGCTTATAATGAAAATCTTTTCAAGTACTGAGAAATCAATCATCCTTCCCTTTTGTATTATTGTATACAGAATTTTATAACCACCGCCATTTTGTTTATTCGGCATATTATAACTTTTTACTGATAGCTGATACACTAGAATCCCATAGTAATCTTGCAGAACAACTGACCTGTTTACCTTTTGAGTTTTAATTTATTATGTATTTATATTTATAACATTAATATTGTAGTAGGGTGGTGTAGCAGTGGAGAAATTTGGTAAAATAAAAGGAGCATTTTACAAACAATAGGCGTATTTTTGTTACACAAGTTACAAGTCCTTTCATTATTAAGTTTTATCACACTGTTCTGTTATTATGGATGTGAAGGCTGTGCTAGTTTTATCGCACTTAGTTTTATCGCACACAGATAAAGTCGGATACTCGGATACATTAATAATTATTTGTATAAAAATATTAATTTATAATTTCCGATGTTGTTGTTGTTGTACTCTTCATTTTTCGTGCCCAAAAAATAAAAATAAAAGCATAAAGTGAAATTTCAAATAACTTTTTCTTGTTATTTATTCTCTCTTGTTTTGGTTATTCAATTTTGGGCGACTTGTTTAGTAAGGGGTTGGTTTGTTAAAAAAATAAAGCTTTGCGGTGTCCTTCAAATAAAAAATTCTCTTTTGTGTAATAAAACATCATGGGTTGTAAAGAGATGTTGTATGTATGTACGTATATGGGAGTTTGTGTTTTAGAGATGTAAATAAATACGTATACTGTATTTATTGCTGGCAGGCAAGGCACTAAGGCAGTATGAGACTGTTTTCGATATACATAAGTACATACTTTTGTTGTTATTTGAGATAAAATGAATTCTAATTCTAATTCTTATAATAAATTGAGTTGATGTACTCCAGAATACGCTCACACATAAATACATATCCCTATATAAATAAAAATACAATCTTCTATAGGATTACATACATTTTTTTAATCCCACGAAATCCACCGCTTTCTCCTTTTTTCGGCGTTATGTATCGTTAAAACTACGATTTACAATGTATATCAGCAAAACACTTAAGATATTTTTATCTAAGGTATATTATATATTACATTTGAAGATATTTTAAGTTTAAAATATTATTAAAGCATAAGATTGAAAATAAATTACTATATTCATTGATATTATTCATTCTCATAAAAACTTTTCATTCGATTTTATTTCTAAAAGATTTATTTGAGCCAAACCTCCCGATCGAAACCAAAAAAAAAGTTATATTTGATTTAATAATTAAAAGTTAAACGGATTTAGTAAATGGTATCAATGTGACTAAACAATTTGAGGTTAAAATGGAAAATTTAAATTTGAAGAGATACATTATTATCAATTTATTAGGGTCTGCTCGAATACTATGGTAATAATTTTCCCGTTGTAGTTTTTGACGTAATACACGCCATAAAACGCACTCATTCAAATTACCACAGTCTTACACCATGGTAGAACTTGAAGGAAAGGAAAGAATTAACGTTCGTTTGGATTTAAATATAAAATTGTTTAATTTAGATTTTATATGATTTAATTTAAATGAATTAATATTATATACAAATATAATAAAAATCTAAACTAAATAAATGTATTTTATTTAGTAATCCGTCATAAAATCGAGTTTATGTACTATTTCCGTAACTGTTGCTCTAACCTTTCGCATTAATGCTACGAATATCTATGACTATAAATTTCACCACGGGCTATCCAACAAATGTATTAGCTCAATGTCACCTGTCGAACCATGGGCCTATTTGATAAAATTTTGGCTGTTTCTCCACAAGAACAAATATAAATTTCTGTTTTTATGGCAATTATCTTATGACAAGATTGGCCCAATATCGTAAGTTTGTACAACGATCAAGAATCTGGACAGTTCTCAAACCAGAGAATAATAAAAAAATTTTAGAATTAATATGAAAACTATATAAGAATAATTATTTATTATGAAACTGTTAATTTATTCAATTTGCATTTTTAAAATAAACGTCAAACATAAACAGTATTCGAGCAGCGGAAAAAGAGAAGGGAATGTTTTAACATTAAAATGCCAAAAACTACAACGGGAAAATAATTACCACAGTATTCGAGCAGACCCTTAGGTAAAGGCTTCATTTAGGAAGAGAAATATTTTAGGTTTTAGGCTTCCCATTATATTCCAAGCTGCGGATACTTTTTCAATTGATCTTAAAAATTATCAGCGGGATTTAATTCCTATAAGTGGTAAAAATATATTGAAACCCGTAGCTTTGCCAAATTGTTGGCGAAACGACGCACGCATACTATTAAACAAAAAACATATTATTTCTCTAAATGTTAGTGATATTTTCGACTATTTTTGATACAAACTTCAATTTAAAATCGAAGTATGTAAAGATTATACTGGGTCACGACGGTTGTGTTTGTATCGCAATAGTATGGCTTGTATAAACATTTTTGTTGGTTTTACCTGTGTGAATACAAAACGTTTATTTACATACTTACAAAACGTTTATTATCATATTTTACATTTCGAATAAAAGTTTTCAAAAAAGACATTTTTTATAATCTAAATCACAGAAATACACAAAAAATTCAAAATTAGAAAATTACTAACTAAAATTACTACAAAATTACAACAGAGGGACAATATTATCGTAGGTGTGCTACAATGAAAATAGATGGGGGTGATGTCGTAAAAATTGAAATTAAAATAAAACCCGAGACGCTGCTTTAAACAGACGCCAACACAAGAGAGACGCGGAAAAATTTACTCTGAAAAATGCTAGTTAGATTTTACCAGGACGTTCTCCTTTCTCAATTTTTTATGGCTCAAATTGGATGATATGAATGTGGATGATATATGGTTTTAACAAGTGGTTCCACAAGCCACACAGCCAATGCAACAATGGCTTTATTGCACGAAAAGTTCGCAGGACGCATTATCTCGCGAAAGAGCGAGGTCAATTGGCCACCGAATATTTGGCCGATCTTTCACACTAAGTTGTTATCGATCAATAAGTATGATTCAATAAAGAAATCAAAATCATTCCAACGCAATAATTTTTTTTCACATGGTAAAATCTTATTGGCCCACCCTTTATTTAGTTAAAAACCACATATTCGCAATACAGTCCTACTAAAATCAAGGTCCTGGTAAAAAATGAAACAAAAAATCACGATTTGTATGTCAAATGTCTAGCATAAAACGTACTGGTTGTTGACGCTCGAAGAGGATAGAAGTGTTTTTCTTGTCCTCTTCGCAAATCTAATTTAATTTAATTTAATTTTATTTTGTTTTTATTTTTTTTTAAGTTTAAGTTTCTGTGTTGTTTTTATAGTGTTTAGTGTTATATCTGTGGTGAAAAGGTAAAGTATCTTAACTCGAGATAAGACATTTTTGAGATTTTAACAAAATCATATTCTATTAAAAATTAGCTATTTTTACAGCTAATCGGTTTGCCTGTAGCTATTACAAAGTTCGAGTTATTACTATGTCCAAATAACTTATTTGAAAAAAAAACTATAAAATCAAAAGGAAAAACATCTTATTTAAAAATTAAAATAAAGTTATCAAAAAATTCGGAAGCAAAACATGTTAGTTACATATAGGTCAACAAAAAAATTTTAGTAAAACACCTTGTTTCTACATAATTTTCAGTGTTTCAAAAAAAAAATATATTTAAAACAACTTATCTACAAACAAGGGATTTTTCCCTTTTATTTTTGTTGAAATTATATGCTTATTCAATATCTTATGTCCTATTAAGATTTATTGGAATATGCATAAAAATTTGGTAAAAAAGCTTAAGTGAAATAAGATAAGTTATTTTAACAAAATTGTAAACGTAAAATAACCTGTTTGCATTTTTCTTAATTTTCTTAGTTACTCTAATAAAATTTAAAGTAACTAATACTTTAAAAAAAAATGCTTTGCATCATCTTACGAAAACCCTGGAAAAACTAGCTTATATAGTCATATATTTTTTCACAGATTTATTTTAACCGTTTTTTTGCTCTCCTGAAAATTGTATAAAAT
This sequence comes from Tipula vernalis, assembly GCA_958295665.1. Classification (NCBI taxonomy): domain Eukaryota; kingdom Metazoa; phylum Arthropoda; class Insecta; order Diptera; family Tipulidae; genus Tipula; species Tipula vernalis. Next base: position 242,030,031 of record OY282560.1, on the reverse strand, counting down.
CGAGATAAGATACTTTACCTTTTCACCACAGATATAATAAATATAAAAACATAATAATAAAGTGTAAAGTGGAATTAATAATAATAACAATAATAATAAAATATTATAAAGCAAATTAACGAACGATATTGCTCAAATATCGTTATATGTACAGGTATTTACATATCACATATATTGTTATACTCGTATGTATATCTGTACATACAGTGAGCGGATTTGAAATTCGGGCAAAGAGCATTTTAGATTTTAATATTAAATAAAATTCAGATAAAAGTATTTTTATTTTTTATTTTTGTATGTGGTAAATTATAATGTAAACAACGGAATTTTAATAAGACATTGTGCTAAATAACTCTTGATTCTTCTAATTATTACATTGATTTAATATTCGGCAAACCACTTATTTTTCAAGAAAACGAATAGGAACATTTACATATTGTTTGTTTCCTATACAGTTGACTCACATTTGCATTTGAATGAATATTGAATATACATATATTTATGAGTATTTGAAATGAATATAATATTTTTAGTTTCTATTTTATACCCAACTCATCCACCCAAACACGTGAAATAATAATAATAAACGTTCAATCATAGAAAGAACAATATATACAAAAGAAAAGTCAAGATATATGAACAGGTTAATTTTTATTTTTCCGCTAGGTCAAAAAACTAAAAATAAATATTGTTGATTATGTATCACCGTTGCCTGGTTTGAAATTACAAATCGTGTAATAAGATCGCTGCAAACAAAAATGGGAAGAAAAAATAAAAATAATCGTTTGATCAAAGGCAATTAGTGATATTTCATTTTGAAAAGAACAAAACGATTCGGGAAAGTGGAAATATTTAAAATATTAGCAAAAGTACGGTGTATGATATGTTAAAAAGGTATAAAAATAAAGACAGGATCGAATATACAGTGACGCACAATACTGTTCACAAGTTTTAAGAAATATCAATTTTTTAATACCATTCCTATAAGATGAAAATAATTATAATATTGATTTTAATTCTGTTAACACTCAACCTAAAGCTGCAAAAAAAATAATTTTTTTGAACCAGAATATTATACTGTGTAAATTGTGGTAATAAGTAAACATGATTGAACGTGAACAGTTATGTCCTGGTGTTGAAAGAGTAGGTTAGGTTAGGTTAGGTTGGAGTGGCTACTTATGCACACTTAGACCGGTGACAGTCCATTGTGATACCACAGAATATCTCCCCTTTTACCCCTATTGGAACCATTTCGAGCTACTTATGTAGCGTAAGACGTCCCGCACTTTACTGTTTTCGAGATCCGAGAGGCAGTTCATCCTGAACACACCCAAGTGTTTGGACACGAGCAAAGGAAGTGGACCAACATATCTTCCTCCTCTTCGTCCAAGCAGCTTCTGCTGAAGTCATTTGCCTCCAGACCCAGCCTTCTTACATGTTCTCCAAAAAGGCAGTGTCCCGTGAGAATTCCTACGACCGTTCTTAATTCACGTCTGCGTAGGGATATTAATGCCCTAGTGCGCCCCCCGTCTAACGACCGGATCGCCATTTGACTGTCCACATAGATTGTGATATCGTCCGAGGATAACACATTATGCTTCAACCACGTCATGACCTCCTCAATCGCTACGACTTCAGCTTGGTACACGCTGCAGTAATCAGGGAGACGAATAGAAATGTTTTCATATAATTTGTCACAGAATACTCCAGCTCCCACTTTGCCGTCTAGTTTGGAGCCATCTGTGAAGAATTGCAACGCTTCGGTTTCCGATAACGGTCTATCCCTCCATGATTTCCTTGAAGGGAAGGAGGTCCGAAATCGCTTCTCGAAGCGTAGAGTAGGTTTAATGTAGTCAAGATTCGCCAGCTCATCCTTCAACGATCTAACAATAGTAGAGTGTCCTTTACTAAGACACCTCCACTGAGAGACGGCTGCAAGTCGTACAGCCGTATTTGCCGCCATCTGTTTGCCAAAAATGTCGACCGGAAGAAGGTGCAACATAACCTCTAAGGCACTTGTCGGCGTCGACCTCAATGCCCCGCTAACAAGCATACAGGCCGTTCTTTGCACTCTCTCAATCTTACTTTTATAAATTATCTTGTCCAGAGCTGGCCACCACACACCCACCCCGTACATGAGTACAGGTCTCACTACAGCGGTGTAGAGCCAGTGTACCAGCTCCAGCTTCAGACCCCATCTATGACCAATGGCGTTCCTACAGGAGTACAAAGCTATATTAGCTTTGTTTATTCTCTCCAACATGTTGGGCTTCCAACTAAGGTTACTGTCCCAGATAATGCCCAGATATCAGTAAAAGCAAGTCTCGTGCCATTTAAGGTAGGAGGGACAACTACCGGGATTTTGAATTTCTTAGTGAAGAGTACCAGCTCTGTCTTGTACGGGTTAATACCAAGTCCACATTTGCCAGCTCATTTCGTAACGATGATAAGCGCATTCTGCATTACGTCTACAATCGTGCCCAGGAATTTCCCGGTAATATATTTATCCCGGATAATATCTGCGTAAGCGATAACTTCAATATCCTCTCTCTCCAATTCTAGTAGTAACCCGTTTACCACTATATTCCAGAGAAGATGGGACAGAACCCCCCTCCCCCCTGCGGGGTTCCCCTAGTTACTCGCCTCTTGATGTTGGAGTCCCCCAACTTCGAGCTAACAATCCTGATTCCCAGCATATAATTGATTAATCCTATCAGAGGAACGTCCACCTCCAAAAATGATAATCCCTTCTTGATTGCCTCCGCTTTCACATTATTAAACGCGCCCGCTATATCCAGGAAGGCCACCAAACAGAATTCCTTCGAACTAATCGATTTCTCAATCGTAGACACCAAGACGTGCAGAGCAGTGCCCACAGATCTCCACTTTGTGTACGCATGCTGAGACGGTGCCCACTTCCTGGCACCTATTTTATCTCTGATGTATACATCCAGCAGCCTTTCCAAGGTTTTCAAAAGAAAGGATGAAAGAGTTATTGGTCTTAGGTCCTTAGGATAGACATGTGAGCTTTTCCCCGCTTTCGGTATGAACACCACATTGACTCCGTCCAGTACCTAGGAATATAGCCCAGCTTCAAACACCCTTTGAATATAGCTTCCAGGTAGGGAAGAATAATTACTGAGTTGTTTTGAAGTTCCGCTGGTATAATTTTAAATCGTTTAAAACCCCTCAGTGACGATATCCTCTGAGAACACTGACAGTGATTCCTGATGATTGGTACGCACCAACAGGTCTTCAAAGCTCCCTAGTAACGCTAGCCACCATGTCCTCCAACTCCCCAACGTTCGTCGGGGCTCCATAGCCCCTGCTCCATTTGGTCCTTCTAGGGTTCCAGAAGGCTTCCCGGGTAGCAGGGTGAATATCGAGGCTATAGGTTAAATATCGATGATCAGAAAAGGAGTGTTCCTTATCCACCCTCCAATTTTTAACCATATCAAGAATATTATTTGAGGCAAGGGTCACTTCTAGAACCTCCTGCCTGTTACTAGTAATAAATGTGGGTTCCCGCCCAATATTACACACTGAAAGGTTAGTACTCATCAAATCATCAAAAAGCGACTTACCTCTTTCATTAATGTCCGTGCTTCCCCAGATAGTGTGATGCGCATTAGCATCAACTCCCAGTACCACACCTACCTTTGATTGTTCCGCATCACGGATCAGCTCCTCCAGGTTATCCGGAGGAACCTCCTTCTCCCGGTCCATGTAGGCTGAAACTAGCCAGAATCTACAAGTGCCTACTTCCACGCTAACTGCAGTAGTGTTACCATTGCTGTATTGAGAGAGAAGGAAAAGATTAATATTATTTTTCCCAATAATACAAGATCTGATCTTCCCAGACTTACTAGAGGATACAATTTTGTATCCCTTGGTTCTAAGGCCACAGATCCTGTTGTTATTAATCCAAGGTTCTTGGATTAATATCACATCCTCACCCGACCTAGTCAGCCTGAGGAGTAGAGCTGCCGAAGTAGCCTTAGAATGGTGAAGGTTAATTTGTGTTATCTTAATCATAACCTTTTAACCTCTACCTACCTCTATAGCTACCGCAGGAATATTATTTCCCGGTATTTTGGGATGCGCCGGATTCGTCCGTCTCGCTAACGCTCGTACCCTCTGTAGAGGACTTGTCAGTGCCCGGGCTGCCGACATCCTCCTCCATCGGTACACCAGCTCCTTCGCTTATGTGCCCCTCCTCATCTTCCAAGTGAATCCTTACCAGACCGAGGTCGCCGGATTCACTCTCCCCCCTACCCACAGCTTCTCCCCCATGCTTCTGGTACCCCCTTCAGGCCTGGACGGGCTGCCACCATCCTCCGGTTGGCCACACGTACGCGCTTCCGCCCCATCCTTGGCGTTGAAAGAGTAAAAAGGAAATAAATTTGAAAATAGTTTTGGGAATTTAAATATTAGTAGTTCTGTTAAAATAGAAGGAAATTATTTATTTTGAAATTTTTTTTTGATTTTTATAAGTATTTATTGTAAATCTTATTGTTTACCGAACACATTTACTATGACGCAAAAAATAAGCGAGATTTAAAAAAAACTATCGTTGACGACATTAAAACTGGCTTATAATATCGGCAAATTGCAGCCAAACATAACGTAGCTATAGGTTTGATAATAAAAATTAAAAGTGAATTTAAAATTGTTTGTAAAACAAACTCAGGGCGCCCAAAGGAGCTAAGCCCTTTAATAGAGCTCAAAATAAGGCGTTTAGTCGCAACTGGTACCACAAATACAGCAACTGAAACAAATGAAGTATTAAAATCTGAATTCGGATTAAATGTACAAGATAAAATAATCAGAAGATTATTGAGAAACCTTGGCATGATTGTCAAAAATAAAGTAAAAAAGTTATACTTATCACCAAAACATCGACAAGACCGTATATTGTTGGCCAAAAAATATAAACAGTTTACAATAGATGACTGGAAGAAGATAACAAGGCCAGATGAAACGAAAATTAATCATATAGGATCTGATCGGCAACTTTGAACCTTGTTTGATAAGAATATAGGAGTGACGGATAGAAATATTTGTCAAACAATGAAATTTGATGGTGGTTCCTTGATGATTTGTCAATGCTTTAGGAATAATAAACTTGGAATTTGACGAAGGATTCGAGGTACAATGACAGCCTGTAACTATAAAGCAATTTTAGAACACTCGTACTTGCCTAGTCTGGATATATTTGCGATTGGGCCTCGCCATGATGATACATTTATTCATGATAGTGTCACAAAGCATAAATCCAAAATTACTAAAACTTGGTTTAATGAAAATGAAATTAAAGTTCTTGATCTCCAGACCAACTACCGGATATTAATCCTATTGAACACCTTTGGGCCATACTTAAACGAAAAATGATTTCTAACCAGGAGCATCCAAGAACAATCGATGAGTTATAGGAACGCACATTGGAAACTTGGAATGGTATCTCCCTTGGCATCCTCACAAATTGAGTAGAAAGTCTTCCTAGAAGAATAGAAGCGGCGATAAAATCTAAAGGAGGGTACACGAAGTATTAATATAGCGAGAACATTTCAGAGATAAAAGTGTTGACATTATCAATGAATCATTTTTTGTATTGATTGATTGGTTGATTGATTTGAATGTACGATCAAGCATTAAGCAAGTCTCCCGTATTATAAATGCGAATACCCCACCTCTATACCCATGTTACAACACGACACCATAACTCTCCCTCACCAAGGAAATATGTACCATCATATTCAGCTTTTTTCATGAAGCCAAACATAACAATATTCACCCAGTAAAGGAAGGCGCCTCTTCGATAACCACATCTGTCTAATAGTGTGATATCCGCACCTGGCCAGGCAGCCATCGTACACCTTTTTTACATTTAACAAAACCGAAGGATTTGATAGGATTATTAGTAGGGACAGACTCGACCCGGTTACAGACACCAAAGCGATCGATAGTTAGTAAATTATTAGTATTATATATAATAAATAGGTTAACACAAGACAGCACAATCTAACTACATTATGAGATGATCATTTCTCTGGAATCCAGGGCCGGATACTCAGGACTCCCTAAATCTAAATCAGGACTTAAAAAATTATTAATGTTGTAATGTCCCCCTGTCCGCCTTTCATTAATTTCCCTGACAAAATATTTAAGAAAATTTAAAATTACTAAGCTAAGATAACAAAAACAGCACTTTTTTATTTTTCATGGTCCTTCTATATCTAATTAACTAATTATTACTTACTGCAACAAGAATAAAAATAAACATTAAAAACCATTTTAAACATTATATTTTACTTAAAACTAATCATAAATTTCCTACCGAAGAGAAACCTTTAAATATTATTAAACTAAATTAATTAATATATATTCATGAGCAAAACACAATATATTACATATAAGTATTACATAAATTAACATTTTATGAAATTGCCTATGTATACTCTACCACTTCTAAGCTAAAATTCTAAAAGAATGTTTAAAAATTTTAAATTGTTAAGTTATAATTTAAATTCACAGCACTTGTTCCATTTGTTATAATTCTTCTGTAAATAGTTAATTAAATGTTTACCTACTGCAACTAGATTTAAAAATAAAAGTTGAAAATATATATTTAACCACACTATTAAATTTAAACTAATCGGCAATTTCCTACAGATCAAGAAAAAAGGAAATTAATAATGTTGAAATTAATTATTTATTTATAAAAGTATATAATATAATTTAAACATTGATCATAATACAACGCAAAAAAGTCTAGAATATCAATAATTTAGTTAAGTACTACATGTACCTACAATATGATATTTACTAATAAAACTCAAATAGTTTTCCCAGGTATCACTGAAAACTAAATTACTTTACTACTTAATCAATAGAAAATTACTTATATAAATTAGTTAGTGATAAATAAAATAAAATAGATATCACACAAGAACAATACATTTTCTACGCTACCTAACTGCTGGATGCTTGGAGTTTCTGGATGTTGAGCGAGAATTCACCAATATTTCTGTAGCTTGGAGACGATCTAACAATTATATATATAATTAAATATACTTTATATCGACTACACCATCAGACAAAAATACCCGAACAAACTATGACACTTTGATTGATTAATTGATTTCAATGTACGATCAATCATTAAGCAAGTCTCCCGTATTATAAATGCGAATACCACACCACTATACCCATGTTACAACACGACACCATAACTCTCCCTCACCAAGGAAATATGTACCATCATACTCAGCTTTTCATGAAGCCAAACATAACAATATTCACCCAGTAAAGAAAGGCGCCACATCGATAACCACATAAGTCTAAAAGTGTGATATCCGCCCCTGGCCAGGCAGCCATCGTACACCTTTTTACATATAACAAAATCGAGGGATGAGAAAGGAATGTTAGCGAGGACCAACTCGGCCCGGTTACAGACACCTAATAAAGCCGATAGTTAGTAAATTATTAGTATTATATATAATAAATAGGTTAGTAAAAGACAGCACAATCTAACTACATTTTTAGATGATCATTTCTCTGGAATCCAGGGCCGGATACTCAGGACTCCCTAAATCCTAAATCTAAAACAGGGCTTAAAAAATTATTAATTTTGTAATTTCATCCTTGTCCTTCTTTCATTAATTACCTGATAAAATAATTAATAAAAATTTAAAATAATAGCGCTTATTTCCTTATTAATTGTCCTTTTATATCCAATTAAAAATTATTACTTACTGCAACAAGAATTAACATAAACATTAAACCGTTTAAACATAAAATTTTACTTAAAACTAATCATGAATTTCCTACCGATCCAGAAAAAAAAAATATATAATTATGAATTCAATTATTTTATAAAATTTATATAAAATGATTTAAATGATAATATTACAACACCACAATACCTAAATTTATTAATAATTCAATAATTCAATTAGGTACTATAAGTAAATTAAGAATCAACAAATAAAATGAATATACAAATTCCCAGACAACTCTGAAAACTAAATTTAATTAATAAACATCATAATAACAAATTTTATTACTTAAATGAATAATTATTATAACAGGATCTTCAATTTTCCCGAGCACACATCGTACACCCATTTATCCATCCCCAGCCGAAGGGTAAGAGTAAATTGTTAGTAATTATATAGTAAAAATAGTTAGCACAGGACAACACAATTTCTAAACTGCAGCTTATTCACTATTTGTTAATCCTGGAGGGTTGATTCAAACTAAAATTTAAATTTGAAATTCGGGATTAATTTTGATCCCTATAATAATCATTAATTCTAGAACTATGTTTATTCTGAAAATTGGATTATTTATTAGTAAATTAAAAAAGAGATCCCTTTAAGTATTTTAAAACTAAATTAATTAAAATATATTAATGGATAAAACAGAATATATTACACATTACAAAAAAAATTAACATTTTATGAAAACAAATGTGGAGACTTCCCAATTCAAGGCTAAAAATTCTAGAGGAATTGATTTGTCACAGCAACTTTATGACACAGGTGAATGCTTTCCATTCAGGACATCGAAGCACCATTACAACAAAGAAAGCACAACCACCTCCGACACTACATAAATGTGACAGCTCCATGTCCAACCCTGGCCGGGTAACACCATGTTCCTTTCACACACAGCAAAATCTAAGGATAGGATAGGATAATTAGTAGTGATAGAAACAGCCCGGTTGTAAACATCCAGGTATAGCCGACAGTTAGTGTGATTATTCAGTAATATTTATAAAAATTGATAAAAATTATCAGCACAAGACAACACAAAAATTCTCTGAAATAAATTATAAATTAATTCCCATATAACAAATAAATAAATTTTTAAAAATATTAACAATGGACGTGTTCAATCGGGCAAAAATGTTAAAAAATATCATGCTATTTTATCCCACCCAACTTCATTTTGTAATACTGTACATCAAACCCGATTGAACAACCAAAATTGATAAAAAATGAAAAATTGATTTTAAATGTTACGTTTTATTTTAAATCGCTTTGTAAAATTCAATAAACTCATTTTGTCGTCAGGTTTTTAATTAAATGTATATATTTTTTAATTATTTTTTGTTTATTAATTATTTTGATATTGAAACTATTTGGTTTTTAACCAAATATTGGAGACACAAATAATTTTAGTTTGAGTTTTGTTGTGTTTGTGTTCTCAGACAAATCTTTGAAATATAAATTATTATTTATGTTTAAATAAATAGGTGACTGTGTAAATACCATATGAATATCTTAAAAAAGCAAATTTAATTTAATTTAAGTACCGAAAATATCATAAAGAAAATAAATTCAAAATTGACAGCTGGAACCAAGAAAAAAGTTGATTTTTTTGTGTGATAAATGAGTGCGTTTTGCCAAAAGTGATAAAAAATATCATGATATTTTTTATCATTTTTGCCCGATTGAACACTAGGAATATTAATATAGTAATATAATAAAATTAATAATTTCAAACAGAAAACAGCACAACGGTAAACCAATGGTTCTAATTGTGTTTATCCTACATCTTAAAAATAAAAGTTAAAAATATATATTTAACCATAAAATTAAACTTAAACTAATCAGCAATTTCCTACAGATCTAGAAAAAAGGAAATTAATAATAAGGTTGAAGTTAATTATTTATAAAATTATATAATATCATTTAAAAATTGATTATATTTCGCCGCAAAAAGTCTAGAATACCAATAATTTAGTTAAGCTCTACATCTATACAGGGCACTTACGAATAAAGCTCAAATAGAATTTCGCAGGTATCTCCAGAACCTAAATTAAATTATCACCGTTATATCATATCCCTACTACTTAATTAATCGAACTTAACTTAAATAAATTAGTTAGTGATATATAAAATAAAATAGTTATCACCAGACAATAGAATTTCTACGCTACATAACAGCTGGAAACTTGGAGTTTCTGGATGCTGAGCGAGAATTCACCAGTATTTCTATAGTACGGAGACGATCTAACAAAAATATATAATTAAGTATAATTTATAACAGCTACATAATCTTGTTGACATAATTAAGATAAACAAAAATCAATATATACGAAATTTATTACTTATCTACTCCAAAAGACGTTTGTATGTGAAGACTGCAACCTAAACTCAAATTAATCCATTAATTTAATTAATCAATTAAGTTCAAAACATTTAGCATCACAATTTGCCTTTATCTAGTTCCACGTTGTTCACATTTGTTTAATCCAAATTTGGCATGCATAAATAAATACGTCATTATGTGTTGCAAACCAAATCACAACTCAACTTAAAATTAATATTTCAAAATTAGTATTTAATTATCTAACTTAGTTAAGTTATAAACTTATAATATTAATAAAAATCAATTAAACATAATTTAATGTAGTTTATAATACCCTGTAAAAAATAAATCATACCTAAATATACTCTTAAATAAATCTAAATATATCCATAAAACTTTATCTCAATTCTCGTACATATTACCCTGCCACTAAATTATGCACACATAAATGAATACGTCATTATGTGTTGAAAACCAAATCTTAACTCAACTCAAATCATCATTTCCAAATTAGCATTTTATTTATATATTTAGTTAATTTATAATTTTATAATATTAAATTAAATTAATTTAAAATCAATTTGATGCAGTTTGTAATACCCTGTAAAAAAAATTATTAATCATAAATAAATAAACTATTTTCAATGGATTGTATAAGACGGATTCCAATTCGACTCAAACCCATTCGATTATACGAAATATAAGAACTCTATTTGAGTCGAATACACTTAAACTTCATTGAACCTGTATATACATGTTTTATCAAGCCCACCATATTTGTTCCATGAATACTAAAACTCAGAGCGAAAAAATAACACCAGCATATAAATACAAAACCAACACCAATGCACCACAAGCCCGATTATCAGCAATATTATAAATTTATTTTGCGCTTATACATGAAAGTATCAGTGATCGACAGATTATATAAATGAGTGAGAAAAACATACAAATTGTAGATAAAACAAAACAAACGAATTGTGGAGGGAAAATTGGGTATGTTAATAATGAAAAAAAAACTAATTGGGAATTTGGGATTGGTTAGATGAGAGTATTTTTATTCTATTTTCGCACCAACACTTTCAACCACAAGCGATTAAATGTCTCTTACATTCTGTGTGCTTAATCACTGAATCAGGCCCGTAGTATTACATCAGTGATGGCCTTGTACAAATAATATAATCTTATATACTAACCACCAACAGACATTGAAGGTAAATATTTTCTACCATCTTTCATGTGCGTAGCAGGCTACTTATCATGTTTTCAGTGTTTTCCTAATATTATTCCTAATATCCAGATACTACTAAAAAAGAGAATATTTGTGACGACTATACCAAAACCAACAAAAAATTTCTTTATTCTATTGTTGTTCGCATATTTCAAGACAAAACCCAACAACAATATAATCATAGTACATTTCTTGAGAGAATCTATACAAAGAGCGAACGAGACGGCTGCACAAAACCTGTTGTAGGCTTTGTATATATGTATGTATATACAAAACCTACACTAATGTAATATATATAATATAAGCATGATTCAGTGATGAAGCACACAGATACCCTCTTACATTTAATACCTTATACTTGAAAGTGTTGGTGCGAAAATAGAATAAAAATACTGTCAACTAACCAATCCCAATTAGTTTTTTTCATTATTAACATACCCAATTTTCCCTCCACAATTCGTTTGTTTTGTTTTATCTACAATTTGTATGTTTTTCTCACTCATTTATATAATCTGTCGATCACCAATACTTTCATGTATAAGCGCAAAATAAATTTATAATATTGGTGACAATCAGGCTTGTAGTACATTAATGTTGGTTTTGGTATATATCATGTTTCAAGTATATATTTTTGTCGATTGTATATAAACTACATACACAAGAACTCATATAAGTATGCGTAAAAATAAACTCAAATATGAAATTAACTACGACGTATGTCTATTTAAATTAAAATTTATTTTAATTCTATTCGATTATTAGATTTTAGTAATTAAAAACTAAAGTTAAAATCATGCACTTAAACAAAGAAATCAATAATTTTGATTTCTTTATCTATAAATATAAAACATTGCCTGATAAATACATCCCGGTGGACTGCATTTTCCAAAAATTCACTTCAATTATTATTACACTTACACTTTAATTATTATTAGACTAAAATTGAATTCAATTAGGATTAAAATGTATATACATATGTATATAAAGTATATACATACATAACACTACACTACATAAATAAAACAAAAATAAAGACAAAAATAAAATTAAATTACATTTTTGAAGAGGATAGAAAAAACACGTCTATCCTCTTTGAATGTTCGCACTCGCCTCCCACTAGAATATAAAAATGGTTTGCAAAAAAAATATTTTTATCATCATACTTATAAGCCAGTTGAACTCAACTCACTCTGAAAATTAATCCACCCTCGATTTGCTCTTCAGCGCAATAATATGTTCCCTTACACAACATGAATCATTACCACGAAGTTACACACAATTATTGATCATAATTAGTTGCCATGCGATGGACTTCCGATTTAAATTTGCGGTGGTTTTATGGCGGTGAGTAGTGGTGGTAACACGCCATAAGATTTTTGGTAATTGAATTACCGTAGACACACATCAATAAATGAACACTTGTATAAATTTAACGTTTATTTTATTTACAATATATTTACTGGAATATACAGGGTTGTGTAGTATGTGCTTGGCTAATCGCTTGGAGCTAATCTTTATTTTTAGATAGCTCAAATATTAGCACGACGGGTGGCAACAGGGCGAGGGTGCATATGATGGCTGCTTTTAGCGTTCTGTGGAATTGCTCGATAAATCCGTTGCATTTTGGAGTGTATGCCGTTGTTCTTTTATGATGGAATCCTAATAATTTCGTGAATTTATTGCTAAGTTCCGATTCGAACTGTGCTCCCTAGCCGGTGACTATTGTGGATGGCACTCCGTAGCGAGAGTTTCGGCTTTGATATCTGGAATCGGAATCACCTACGTCCATCTGGTGAATCTGTCGATAATTAACGGGGAAACGCTGCCCTTCTGAGATCGGTAATGGTCCCACTAAATCGAGATGTATCTCGTCGAACCGTTTTGTTACTGGCGTGTAATGTCCCAGTGGGTTCTTTATATGCCTATTGCTTTTGGCTCGCTGACATGCCAATCAACATTGCACCATCCTTTTTGCATCTCTCCTGTGGCTTTGCATACAAATTTCTGAGTAAATCGCAGTTTCGTGTCCGATTCCATGCATTGCAAATCCGAAAATTTCTTGTAGAATGTTAATTAAACCATGATATATTCCAGGTATGTTTACCAACAAATTCTGGACTACTGCGAGATATCTTAGAGATGTCATAAAAACTAAATAAAGGCGTATCAAACATAAGTTACTAAATCTAAATTTGGACAAACAACTTTGAATCAAACTTTCAATGCACAAACAATTTTGAAAGCTTTGTCAGCTGTACTTTCCCCAGGCAACAGATTTGAAAAAAAAAATTGTATTTAAATAAAAAGCTTAATAATTAATTTAATTTATGAGATTTGTGTTACGTTGCAATAATAAATTTGCTTGCATAAACAATTTTGACTACGATAGTAAACAAATATGTTACTAAAGTGATAATTTGGTAATTATATATAATTACCGGTTATTAGACATAATAGCCTGATTTATTACTTTAATCGTAACATATATGTACAAATTTTAAATTTCCATCTTCAAAAAAGACGTATACAATATTTTCATATAACTCTGTCGCGGACTATTAGTTGAAGACCCGTCATATACGATTCTTGTCAATTGTCAAATAAGACGAGTCAAGTGCTTTTAGTTTATTATCATTTATGATTTATCTCACAAATGAAAATTAGTCCTGTCCTCTGATAATTGTCTATCACTGATGAGTCACAGTGTGTCTCAAATGTCTTTCCTGTTGGTTCTTTCTTAAATTAGTATAGGAATTTGACAAAATACTATATTTTTAAACCTATTCTTAAATTACTAAACAATTAAAATTTGTACTAACAGTTTTTAACAAATTGTTCAACTCTAAATAGCATTAAGTATATTGAAACAAGTATGAGTGAGTAGTTGAGTGGTTAATTCACCACGAATGTGTAATCCGTACAGATCCCGATATCTACTGTAATGTGAATAAAGAAAGCTTAAAAATAATTCTAAAAACTCTTCCAATTAAATTAGAACACAAACCAAAATGGTCTGAGTCTGGATCAAATAGTTGGAAATGCATAAAAATTTCGTTTAGCTCCTCTCATTGGGTGCGTCCGAAATTGCAAATGTGCATTTAGCGAAGACATATTTAAAAAACTACATGCGATGTGCATTTTCAGTAATCTGTTTGATATCAATTTATATTTTAACTAACCATATTTATCGATTTATTAATTTGGTTTTGTTCAATTTTAATTAATTTAATGAAATTTTATTTAATCCAAAAATGTGCATCTAAATTCGCATTTCGAACGCACCCACTACCATCATCAACAGTATAATGGTTTTATAAAAAATCTATAGAAAAAAGATGAGTTAGAGAGGATGGAAGAAGAGAAACTATAATTATTTGGGTGAAGAAACTTTTGTTATGTATTTAAGGATTACGGATTTAAGATTATTTTGAATATCCTTTTGATAAAAACAGTAAGTAAGTTTTTTTAATTCTGTATATTTTAATAACGAAATCCTTCCACTAACCACAAAACAAACACAAATACATATACCGAAAAAATTAGAGCTTTAAAATTAAAATTAACATGTCAAAAACACAAATCAAATTATAAAATAGAGAGATAAACTATTAGTTTTTAGATTGGTTCTGTGCGTATATTTTGTTTTGAATAATTGTACTTCAAATTCATGATATTAGAAACTCGTCAAAATTTAGAGTATCTTTCTTATCATTCATTAACTTTAACTATTAGGTTAGGTCATTTCGATGTTAATCAAGTGATTCAAAATGTAACAAAAAAAAACATGAAAAATTGAAGAAAATTGGCATTGCTTTTATTTTCGGTGACTATTATTATATATGTGGTTTAATAATAAATTAATAAGTAAACATTAATTTGGAAATATTTTCGTGCAACTTAAATTCTTAACCACATTAAGCTACGGTAAACGTCATAGCTCACTTCATCAGAATCGCACATTTTTAGTGACAATATAGTAAGAAGTTGGGTGCGGTCAAATATGGGGAATGAGGTTCCAATCGACATCACCTCTTGACATTATTTGATCAGGAAACATCTTCTGTAAACTGTATAGTAAATCGTAGCGCATGCAGTATGGGATGTAGTGCCGCTCTGTTTAAAGGAAATATTGTCTTGGTCCAATTAATTAAATCGTACAGTACATTCATTCCACACACCGTGGTGGTATTACGACTTTTAGTAACACTGTCACGCGCTGGTGCAATATTATCAATCGACCGAGCACAGTCGGATGACGGTCCATTGTCCCTGAAATATTTATGTTTAAAAATTAAGAATGATACGGGAAAAATTCCTTTTGTAGGCTATCTGGAATATGACACTACGCATAAGGTTCACTTCGTTATATTTCAATTAGGCCTTTGGTAAAACTACGACATTGTACCATTGTGGCATATTTAGGTATGCCATAAAAAAATATCGGGAAAACATTTAAAAAATGGCACTTCAGGTTTAGGGTTACATTCCCAAATTTATGTTCTCGTTCCGGTTCTGTTCCGGTTTTTCCATTTTTTCTGGTTTGATTTCGGTTCGAGTTCAAAACCGGTTCAAAAAACAGTACATACGATACGATAAAAGATCTATTGTGCTGGACCCTGCTTAATTATCCGTCCAGTCAATATTCAGGTTCTTAATGAACCTGATAATACTGCCTCCCGGTACGTGATACATACTATCTGGGCTTATTGCTCTCCCTCCTAGATGTTTACTACAGCATGTAGTTCCGCTAGAAAGACGGTAGCATTGGAGTCCAAGGACTTCGAGAGGGTTGTCCCACTCCCATATATTCCTACTCCTGCCCTGTATTCCGTTTGATTTTACTCTTACGAGTTGCTGGGAATTACAAATCGCCTGTAGGTCACCCAGCTTAATTACAGGAAGGCTAAATAAAACTGGAGGGTGCCTGGTATCCAAAGTCCGCATATTTTGGACTGATTAACCTATCAGCCATTCATCCATCGGCATATGCTGTTCCACCTTAGATTAGGGTTTTTTGTCAAGGTTTTCTCCTTTAGCGCCGTACTTTAGCCTGTGCCAAACGGCAAAAAATGTGCCAAATGGCCTTAGTTACCAGTGGTTGCCACGAGGAGGCAGTACGTACACTTACGAATTGTGAACAGGTTACCCCTTACACAATTGTACCCATCACGCGGCTGCCTAATGACAAGACACCAGAACAGCTCACGTGATGCGCACCCTACTGGAAGGTTACGGATCCGGTAGATTAATCTACTCAACTTTGGTCCCTCCCTCCAATAGACGCTAAACCACAGACGTACTTGTAATAATATTGTAAATAATAGTTTATTCTTTGTAACGCAATCCCACAAGGGATTACGTTAACAGACATGAGAATAGCGGTCTGATGCGGTATAGTAGCTGGCTAGATCTCACGGTGCGTCGTGGGGGTTTTCAGACATATTTCCCATGCTTGAATAACCGCATGAAGAACAAAATTAGAGGGGCAAATGGAAATTAAAATTAAATTGCCACGGCCTCAGCGGCAAAAGAAAATGATAAGAAGGGAGTGATCGATCCGGAGTGACCGTCTCAATCCCAGGCGATCACCGCCGTGACTGCCACACGGGCCTCCCCTCATCGGCCCGCCTACTGGGATGCTGTTTCCCAGGCGCGACGGGCACCGATGCCATTATAAGGGAAGGACGCCCGCATGACAATATCAGCGACAATCCCCCGGAACAGAGACCGTCACCCCAACGCGATCAACTCATATGGCGTGCCGCCCTCCAGCACAGCCTGTCCTGGAGGAACGAACGGCACGCACGGAACAGGGTGGAAAAATACCGACCCTTCACATGACCACACTTCACATCATCCGATCAATTATTTGGTTTACACGCACATGTTACGGCGTAGCACACAACAACAAGAAAATTCAAAGAAAATTTTTGTTACGGTAAGATAAAAAAATGAAAATTAGGCAAGATAGATTACGTTAAAACTGATTCTACGTTAATGTTAAATTTCACTTTCACTATTCACTGTTTTAAGAAAATTAAGAAAAAAAAACACAAAAAATATCTGAAAGAAAATTAACCGTTATGGGGTCGAACCACACCCAAAAAAAAACGGACAACCGAGCGGAAGCGAAAAAACAGCGGAAATTCCAAACGCAATTACTCAAAACAACGAAAAAAAAATAACCTGACAGTAATTTGCTCTGAGTGGGGTTTTCACCAAATCGGTGCACCACCACGAAACGCCGAAAACAAACGGTAAAAATAGCAATATACATATAATATAGTGAAAGTAGAGAGGGAGAAATAAACTATTACAGACTTTGGAAAACTACAATTTACAGTTACACAGTTTGTTTGCCCCCTGAATTTGTTTTACCTTGTTGTTTTTTTAAGGCCGGTCCGACCAACTGCAACCAGCGCCGACGCAGGATCCCCCTCACACAAAAGGCTGCCCTGCCCCACGGCCGGGAATACTGCTACAATGGCACAATATATGTACTTTGTATTGTTTGAACTTGGTATTGTTTTAACACTGCACAAAATTCTCTTTACAGCCAATGTAGGATCCAAAGAAAATCAGCACTTGTACTTTTTTTTTGTTTTGTTTTTATAATACAAAGATTTTATAAAGAAATACATGAAAAATTTCTTTTCCGTTGTTTTTTTTTTCTCTTTCACAATATTATAATATATTTCAGATACTAAACATATCTTATTATTTTCAAAAATAATTTACAATTTATAGTTCGTATTGATATTATGTAATTTATAATTTTTTTATTTTTTATTTTTTTATTTATTTAGTACAAAAAAAAAGGATCACCCTTTATACAGAATTACTTTTTTGTTATTTTTATTAATTTTATTTTCTTATTAACCACAAAATAGAAATTTCCATTACCATCAGTTCATGTATTTTAACTATTTGTTTTTATTTTTGTTTTAGTTTTTTTTTTTTGTAATAATATGCTTAACAAGAAATAATTATTGTCTGCTTAACAAGAAATAATAAAACTGATTTTAATTTAAGCAAAAAAAAAATGACAAACTAAACTCATTAGCATTTTTTTTTTTTTTTTATATAAAACAAATTGGACTTATTGTCCCAAAATCAAAAAGAAAAAAAACCTCAAAAAACTAAGCTCAACCAAATTATTTGAGCATCAAATCTAAACCCCCATCATGAATACAATTCCAAACTAGACTCAAATTAAATACGTAAATCAAAAAAAACTGGTCTTACTCGACCGAGTTCAAAACTAGACTATCAGGGTTACCACTTGGATACAATTGTATCCATTTGGAAACATTATTTAAAAAATTTTAAGAAATGGATACTGGATACTCAAAAAACAAAAAACAACTAAAATGGATACAATTTATTCAAAGTGGATACATTTCTTAAAAATTATTTATTTTGTTGAAATACCGAATCGAAATTTGAATTACATGCTGCTAGGGTTGAATTTTATAAACCCCAATTGCATCCAAAATATCAACAAACAACAATGTAAATGACATCGATTTTGAAAATGAAGAAAATCACATATCATTGGCCGAAATAAGCATGGGTTATGCCGTTCAATCATTTTTAGCAATTAAACAGTTGCATGAAGAGGATTTCTTGGAAGTGGCAAGAAATGTGAAAACATTTTATATTGAACTTGCCCTCCAAATGAAACGCCGATTTGCTTTTAACAACCCGGTATTTAAATTATTATCTTTAATTAATCCAGATTGCTTAATGCATCAAATGTTTCCTCCGTAATTGCATTAATCAATATTTTTCCGAATTTGTTAGCAAATGAAACTAACAAAGATAACATATTGGACGAACTGAAAGTGCTGTAGTTATCCTCGCACTTACTAAATTTTGATAAAACAAACATCGGGGAATTTTAGGTAAAAATTGGATCAGTAAAAAATTCAATAGGAGAGCTCCTTTTTGGTACACTGGCTAACTTTATGTTGAGTTTAATGAGTTTGCCTCGTAGCTCGGCGGCAGCAGAGCGAATTTTTTCTGATTTGAATAATACAAAAACGAAAAATCGAAATCGTCTGTTAATCGAGACGATGGACTGAATTATGGCCCCAAAAGAATTCTTATCGGAAGAGGAAAAAAAAAATCGGACAGTTCCAATAAAATGAGTCAGGTTTGGGTACCGCACCCGGAAATAATTTTAATTTAGTTCTCTCTATAAATTTTACACATAATTTAATTTAGTTTTTTAAATACAAATGCACATACATACTTTAGTAATAACCAAAGAATTATCAATTATCACGTTTTATTTAAAAAAAAAAAAAAATGGATACATTTGGATACATTTTTTTCCAATAGTTGGATACATTTTTATTTTTTCGAGTGGTAACGCTGACTATCTATTTTATTTTATTTTTTATCAAAAAAAAAATCAGTCAAATTTTTCCCCCTCTATTTCTGCACTTCGCATCGCTGTTCGTCTCATTCGTTGTATTTGTGCACATCGTTCATCATTTTTTTTTACTTTTTATTATTGTAAAATCTTTATTGATATTATCATTGCCTATGTATTAAAGGCCGTGTGAGCACAAAAAAAATGGCGTGTCCTATGTATGTGTTATAGGATCACAAACAAAAATATTTACATACAAACCGTAAAAAGTTCTATGGAAAAAAAAAATTTTTTTTTGATACTTTTTCGTTTCGCATTTAATAACTTTTTAAATAAGGCCAAAAATGAATTTTCATTCCATTGACAATAAACTAGGATATTGAATTATAATATTGGGAAAAAAAAAAAAAATTATTGTTGAATATTTTGCATATTTTCATTCAACGCCGTTTCACAGTTTTCTAAAATTTTTGTCTATAAAACTGCGAGAGAGACTAAAATCAAAACAAAAAAAATTAACAAAACAAAATGTATGAAAATAAAATGATTTTGTTTATTTTCTTTAGTATTGCTTTGCAACTCATAATGATGGGTTGTTCCTGTACGATGTTTTGTCCGAGGATGGGGAAATTTTTATTCAGTATGTACGGAGAAAATAAAAAAAGCGAGATGTTTGTTTAGTACTTTCCTTATTGTGCGATTACGACATGAGAAATGCGTAATACTTTTCTTATATATGTACAACTTTTATTTATACGATCGATTACTAGCAATTAGATAACGTAATTAAAATATTATTAGTAATTATTAGTGTCATTTTTTACGACTGAAAAATTATAAATTGATAAAACTATATGTTCTAAAAATGTAAAAATGCATAGTAATGCATTTTTTAGATATAGTATGTAAATTAGAAAATAAAATTTTACAAACTTTTTTTTTGTTTCAAATTTGAGTTTTGTACATTTTTAATTATTTAGGCGCAAAATATTACAGTAAAAATGAAATATTATAATTCAATAACCTAATTTCTAATAATCGATGGTTTACAAAAAAAATGTGTTTATAAAAAAAGTAAAAAACGGATTACGCATTTCTTAATCGCACAATCAGCAAAAGCAAATTACGCATTTCTCATGTCGTAAATGTAATCGCACAATCAGGAAAGTACTAACAACTAAAATAAAAATCTCGCTTTTTATATTTTCTCTGTATATACTGATCTACAATTTCCCCACCCTTGAACATAACATCGTACAGGAACAACCTATCATCATGAGTTGCAACGCTATACTAAAGAAAATAAACAAAATCATTTTGTTTTCATAGATTTTGTTTTGTTAATTTTTTTTGTTTTGATTTTAGTCTCTCTCACAGTTTTATAGACAAAAATTTTAGAAAACAGTGAAACGGCGTTGAATGAAAATATGCAAAATATTCAACAATAATTATTTTTTTTTTGCCCAATATTATAATTCAATATCCTAGTTTATTGTCAATGGAATGAAAATTCATTTTTGGCCTTATTTAAAAAGTTATTAAATGCGAAACGAAAAAGTATCAAAAAAAAAATTTTTTTTCCATAGAACTTTTTACGTTTTGTATGTAAATATTTTTGTTTGTGATCCTATAACACATACATAGGTAGCAATATTACTAAAACGGTCTTTAATACACTGGCACTGGTACGATGTTTTGTCCGAGGATGGGGAAATTTTTATTCAGTATGTACGGAGAAAATAAAAAAAACGAGATGTTTGTTTAGTACTTTCCTTATTGTGCGATTACGACATGAGAAATGCGTAATACTCTTCTTATATATGTACAACTTTTATTTATACGATCGATTACTAGCAATTAGATAACGTAATTAAAATATTATTAGTAATTATTAGTGTCATTTTTTTACGACTGAAAAATTAGAAATTGATAAAACTATATGTTCTAAAAATGTAAAAATTCATAGTAATGCATTTTTTAGATATAGTATGTAAATTAGAAAATAAATTTTTACAAACTTTTTTTTTGTTTCAAATTTGAGTTTTGTACATTTTTAATTATTAGGCGCAAAATATTACAGTAAAAATGAAATATTATAATTCAATAACCTAATTTCTAATAATCGATGGTTTACAAAAAAAATTTGTTTATAAAAAAAGCAAAAAACGGATTACGCATTTCTTAATCGCACAATCAGTAAAAGCAAATTACGCATTTCTCATGTCGTAATCGCACAATCAGGAAAGTACTAACAACTAAAATAAAAATCTCGCTTTTTATATTTTCTCTGTATATACTGATCTACAATTTCCCCACCCTTGAACATAACATCGTACAGGAACAACCGATTATCATGAGTTGCAAGGTTGCAACGCTATACTTAATACTAAAGAAAATAAACAAAATCATTTTGTTTTCATACATTTTGTTTTGTTAATTTTTTTTGTTTTGATTTTAGTCTCTCTCACAGTTTTATAGACAAAAATTTTAGAAAACAGTGAAACGGCGTTGAATGAAAATATGCAAAATATTCAACAATAATTATTTTTTTTTTGCCCAATATTATAATTCAATACCCTAGTTTATTGTCAATGGAATGAAAATTCATTTTTGGCCTTATTTAAAAAGTTATTAAATGCGAAACGAAAAAGTATCAAAAAAAAATTTTTTTTTCCATAGAACTTTTTACGTTTTGTATGCAAATATTTTTGTTTGTGATCCTATAACACATTGTAGGTAGCAATATTACTAAAACGGCCTTTAATACACTGGCACTGATTTTTTCCTTATCCTTCGAATAAATAAATATATACATATATATGTATTAATATCTGTAAATGTGAATGTATGAATGCAACATCCAATGCCACTACATAAATAGCCGTGACATCAGTCTAAAAAGTCGAACCACTAATATAAAGAGGGGAATAAAGATTTTTATTTTCCTATGAAACGTAAACAAAATACTATGGGATTTTCAAACACATTTTTTTATATCGTCTCTATTTTCAATTTAAATAAATATTTTTATTTACAAATATAAATAATTTGATATCAAATATATTGAAATGTAAATTGTGAACAATTTTGATTGAAATTAAAAATCATTTATTAAGTAATTTTGCATTTTTATAAAAATATTTGTTTCGGTATGCTTCGTGTTCCTCTAATCTTAATAAATTTATTAAGATTAGAGGAACACGAAGCATGCCGAAACAAATATTTTTATAAAAATGCAAAATTACTTAATAAATGATTATTAATTTCAATCAAAATTGTTCACAATTTACATTTCAATATATTTGATATCAAATTATTTATATTTGTAAATAAAAATATTTATTTAAATTGAAAATAGAGACGATATAAAAAAATCTGTTTGAAAATCCCATAGTATTTTGTTTACGTTTCATAGGAAAATAAAAATCTTTATCCCCTTAACACATACTACCACACATTTTTGTGTCATGGCTTTTTATGTAGTGGCGTTGCAACATCTCAACAAAGTACGAAAAAATATTTATTATTTCGAATTATGTATTTCGTTTTTCTTTCGCATCTCCTCGTTTGCGATTTGTTTTCACAATATTCTTTTGGGATGATTCGATATGCGCTGTACTGTGCTGCACGGAAATGTACTGATAATATAAATACTCTCATAGTAAATACATGTAACAAAATTCTTTTGGTATGAACTGTGCTGAGACGAGCCGATAATATAAATCCACCTTTAGACGAACAACGACGACGAACATATGTACATACTTAGCTGTACGGCCGCCTCGGATTCATGTCGAATACACCGATCGGCTTGTTCCCCACACAGAGCAAATATCACGCGTCAATTTAAACTAATGATACCAGAACGAAAAATAGAATATTCCAGATTGAACATTTTAATAAAGCAAACATTCTATCTCATACTACACAATACATGTACAAACACCAACTCGCAAGAGATATACATGCTTGTACATGACAATATAGAAAACAAGTAAATGCAAAAAATTTAAAATATGTTTACCTAACAATCGGAGGGAATATTAAATTTAAATTTGGAAATCATAAAATCGAGCATAAGTATAACACCATGGTGGTCATGGTATTTTATAACTATAAATTTTTTTTTTAAATTATTTGAGCGTTTGGGATCTTCGCAAAAAATTTTGTTCTTCTGTTTTAAATGGAGACGTATGCCAGTCGTAACATCTTGATTACCGCAATTGTAACAAAATTTGTAACCGATATTGTTGTTGTTTAGCTAATTACTTCGGCTAAAGATAAATCAGTTAGTGTTGATGATACAGCGATGGAAAAAATTGTATTGTAAATTATGCGGTACATGACAAGTCACCACAAATCCATTGAAAATATGAGTGAGCTGGCAGTTTTCAAACCGTAATTTCTAAATATATTGAACAAACCAATTGAACATTTCAGAAGCCAAACCACTTAACTTCACAAAATAAAAAATTGAGAAAATTGAAGTGCGTTTTGAAAAATGTTTTTGAAAATTTTTCAAGCGATTATAAAAAAAAATAGTACTTAAGTTATTCCTTACGCAGATTAATATAAAAAGAAGTAAGTTTCTAAAGAAATGGTTCTTTCGAAAATTTTATATTAAATTAACTGCTTTGGCAACTGAAATTAATTTTACTTGTTTAAACAAGAATACGATAATTTAGTAAAATACTATGACCTAGTTATTTTTAACAGATTTTAGTGAAATTTGACATCCGCGGTGGAAATGGAATTCTAAAATGATTTTTGGATAAAGTCCAAGAATATAGCTAAATAGGATGGAACTTAGCTACATCTGGTTTGATTGTGATGAAATTCGGCAAATGCATTGGAAATGGGATTCTAAAGTGATTTGTTAATAAATTTCTGTAGTTTGGCCAAGTAGGAAGGAGCTTGGCTCAACCAAAAAGTTTCTAATCGAATTTGAATATTATTACGCAGATAATCCCGATCGTTTAGGAATTGAAATAGTATGTTTTCACTGCCTCATAGAAACGCTAGAACAAATTCCATCATAATCGGTTAAGATATAGCTATAAGTTGTATTGTATTGCAATTGGCCATACTCCAGAATCTCCTGAACTTTATCCGAAAATTCTTTTAGAATCGCATTCCTATTACACATCCAAGTTGCATTCAAACCAGTCATACTCCATAACAGCATTTACAAATAATTTTGGGATTCCATTATACTTGGCCATATTCCAGAACTTTATCATAGCAGAAGTCAAATTGCACTCGGATCGGTTAGGAAATAGCTAAGTTCCGTACTACTTGAACCTGTCCATTTTCATCTTAATCGGTTGATAAATAGGTAAGTTTCATCCAATGAATTATGTAAACAATTAATCGATTACGGTTTAAAAATGAGCAATTAATCGTTAATCGTTTTTTTTTTTTTTTCCAAACTGCAGATTAATCAATCATGCTCTAATCTCAGCATTATGTTTATGGCGCAATAAATTTCAATAACTCCAACAATTTTTTTTATTTTGTGTTTTGTGACTAGCCTATCAGAGGATACAGTAGGTGTTGCTCGACAATTATTAATTTCATTGGTCTTCCAGCTTGTAGTTGTTTAGTATTAATTGAAAGAAATTGTTCATCTCTGTTGAAAATATATTTAAATTGCATAGTATATGGTTTGAACCTTTTTATTTTAATCAATATAACCTTGAGCCAGTGACTGATAATTCGGTAGTTATTTCTTTTCTCATCGGTAGATCAACTGGCTTTTTATCCTTGCATGTTTGAATGAGGTCGCATCAATCAATAGGATAAAAGATGGTCTCTTGTTTCTTCACACATGATTCTGTAATGCCAAAATTCGAATCATTGTGCAATTGGAAAAATAGGAAATATGTTTTGGTTTTGAAACAACAATACTTTTTAAAAATTTTGACAGATACATTATTTTGACAACTTTTACTATGCAACAAAACTAAAATATTTTACGAAAAACTCGCGTCATCGGCAGTTTTAGTGTAGACAAATTGTCCAAATAACCAGACGGGGTTAATTGGAATGACTTCTGAAGTAATTAAAATAAAATTCATGAGCCATACAAACTGTTGTAATTTTTTTGCGAAAAAAAAATAATCAAAACACAAAATCAATTTTGAAGGAGTTTAGAAGTGATTAAAGCTGACAGAACGAAATAAAATAAATTTAAAAAATTGTATTTAAGTGAAAAAAAGGTGACTTATCGGTCTCCACTGTAGCACTTGTAAAAATTATCCAAAATCAAAAAAACAAAAATGTTTATAAAATAAATAATATTTGTTGGAGGTTGTACCAACAATATCAATAGAAAGTCGAATATTAAGAAAATCGCGGATTTGCAATTTTTCGGTACTGTTTTTTCTCTTTTCTTTCGCTCTTTAAAGTGCTACAAAAAACAGCAAACATTATCTGCATTTAGATTTATCCTCCAATAAATTAAATGAACTTCAAAATAAAGAAAAAGAATAGTGATTCATTGAGTAGTTTTTGAGTTACCCTGGAAACTGATATAAAAAATATCGTTTTTCAGGAATGCATTTAAAGATTTTGTTAAGGATTTTTTTGAGTAGATGCGTGAAAAATGGGTCGAATTATTATGCCATAACTTTTTTATGAAATTTATTTCAGTCAAACGGTTTGGGGAATATATTCTAAACATAATAAATAGCCTATCAAGAAATGAAATAAAAAATCGAATTTTCGGATCGAGTTTCATGAGAACCTCCCCTTAAGTTTAAAATTCTCAGTTTTCTAGATAGACAATTAAGGAAATATTAGGTAAAGAGATTTTTTTTAAACGTTCCTCGCTCATATACATTTCGCATTATTGCGTATTAATAGAATTAGCATTATTCTTAAATTTGTGCAAATATTAGAAAATTTCTAACGACACCGCAGATTTCGTTATCAGATCATAGTGACAGAGGTCTGGTGCGGTATAAATAACCGGCTAAAACACAGGGTTGGCATGGGGTTTCCAGACATGCCTACTATGCTTGAATAACCGCATATTAAAAAAACTCAAAAAAACTAGAAACTTGAACGACGACTGCCACATCTCCAGGAGCTAAAGAAATTATAAACCAGGTGCAGGCGTTCGGAATAACAGCTCCGCCGCGCCAAATCGCCGCACGTTCTGCTCCGAAGGCCTTCTTATCATCGGCCCGCCTACCGGAATTGCCTTTCCGGTCGCGGTGGGCACCGAACCCTACTCCGTACGTCCATCCAAACCCATCGCCTCACTCTACTCACTCACACTAGAAAGAAACAAAAATGTCGACAAGCAACTAGAGACTGCCAGCGTGAGTAGGAAAAAACGACAAAATAGTCAAAGACAGAGAAGAAGGCTTCGCCACTTGACATTGATTGATCACGTGATTGCAGAATGTAGTAAGGCTGAAAAAACGTTATATAGTTGAATAATATAATAAGGCGAGAAAAAGATATATAATAAAAAAAACAAAATAAAAAAAAATATAAAACACGCGTTAATCAGCCAAGGCCGACTCACACAAAGAGTTACGGTCAAAATTAAAGTAATTTGTTTGGATTTTTTTTTTGTTTTCCATTCTTTTTCTTTTCAAAAAAATAAGAAACACCATACCTCTAGAGTCTTAACCGGGACGACCCTTATCTGTGCGGTGATGAGTTGCTCCCACGTCGCAGGTACCCCTTCTCCATGTTCACGTTCCGTCTGATGGGCAAGTAAGTCACTGGTTAATATCACCCGCTTGAGATTGGCAGGAACCGCTATAGTCGCACGCTTTAATAAAACGTTAACTCTGCGACAATGCACTATAACGGAAACCGATCTTGATCTGGTGCCTTTCAATTTATAGTGACTCACTTATACTTTACTTTTCACTGTTATGATCCACCACGAAAATAGTTTGTGGATTTAATTTGAATAATAGAAGTAACTAAAAATTCAACGTTTTCCACGTTAGGTAGCTGTACTAACGCGTGAGTTCGGCCACAAGTCAGTATCACCGAAACCGTTCTTTTGTCCGGCGACTTTCACAGACACTAATTTTTTATGATTATAATATGGTACACTAAGCAAATAATTGGTGAATTCGATTTAAATAATTTAAAAAAAAATGTTCTTTCCCACTGTTCTTTTCATTTTCACCTCCCAGACAAACTATTGCACTACTAAAAAAACCAAATCTTATGTTTTTTTTTATATTTCGTGCCGGGTGTTGGGTGCGTCTCAATAGGGTAGGGGTTGACCGTCTATAGCCATGTATCTCGTGGTCTATATTCCAACGCTGCAACTATGTAGAAACCACCAAATGTGTCTAGTATACCTCCACGTGGTAACACCCGGGCAACGATGTGAAGCATCGGCGAAATACTAGAGGCGAGTGCAATACACTATAAATGAGCAATGAGCAGAACAAATAAGGAAACTAATACCCCAGGTGGTACACCTGTTGCTCAGGTAAATCCACCCTCTTCGGAGGTCGGTCTCATGGATTCTGGGGGAGACCAGCCATTGCTATACTACAATTATTTTAACCAATCCCAAGACATGTTGGTGAATAAACAAGCTCATTTGAGTGAAATAGAAAAGGATAATTCACATCCCTTCCAGAGGA
This sequence comes from Tipula vernalis, assembly GCA_958295665.1. NCBI lineage: Eukaryota > Metazoa > Arthropoda > Insecta > Diptera > Tipulidae > Tipula > Tipula vernalis. The sequence continues at coordinate 242,001,701 of OY282560.1, read as the reverse complement.
GTAACAAAGTCGCGTATTCTCCGAAAAGAGGCGGTAGTCCCTCCATTGAGGCCAGCAGCCACAACACTCGTTTTACAAACGAAGAAAAGCTTCACAATGAATTGTGTAAAGCTAATAATGCATTAGTTGAAGCCAACAATATAAATAAGCAACTGAATGTTACAATTGCATGGATGCAGGAGCGTATGAAGACGCTTGAAAACGAAGTTAAAGCTCTTAAGCCAAAGGAGGACATCGGTTCTACTCCTAACCAGAATACAACTCCACAAGAGTATCATACGGATGAAGAAGAACTAGCTCGAGAAACTGAGTGGATTAGAGTTAAAGGTGGGAGGAAAAAAAGGAGACGGAATAATACGCCCTCCCCACCTCAATTAAAGGATAATGTTCCAAATATTATCCAGAAACAACCAAAAAAAATACCTCCACCACCACCAATAGTAATAGATGAAGTCAAAGACTACGATGTACTCTATGAAAAAATAAAAACCATAACTGCTACTGATAAGTTTAATGCAAAGGTGATGAATGGAAACACCATCAAAATAAACTTAGAAGATGCTGAAACATACAGAAAATTGACAAAAATGTTAAATGAAGAAAAACGTGCTTGGCACACGTTTGAAGATAAACAAACCAGACCAATTAGGGTCATGGCTAAAAACTTACACTCTACGTGTAAACCAGATAAAATAATTGATGACCTGAAAGCAAAAGGATTTAAGGCAACTGAAGCATCGATTAAGCTAAAACGGAGAGGCAAAGTACCTCTCAACATGTTTATGTTGACCTTCGATACTGATGAAGATATCGAAAAAATTTATCAAATTAAGTACATCTTGGGATGCAAAGTGGTTATTCAGCCTCTAAGAAGGTCTAAGCTTATACCACAATGTAAACAATGTCAAGCCTATGGACATACACAAAAATATTGCAACAGGGAACCTAGGTGTGTCAAATGTTTAGGTAAACATCATACCAAAGATTGTGTAAAAGCCCAAAATGTTCAACCTAAATGCGTTCACTGTGGAGAAAACCATCCGGCTAACTACAGAGGATGCAGCGTTGCTATTGAACTGCAAAATATCAAAAATAAGAACGTGATTGCTAAAAATCCAAGTTCATTCAGGAAACAAGCGGTTAAGATGAACCGACCCGAAGTAAATCGTAGAGTGTCGGGAACTACTCAAGGACAATTTGGTAAAATGACTTATGCTCAAGTAATGATGAGCAACGGAAATCCAGGAAAAACTGCTCAAAATGACGATATAAGTCAAACACTTAAATTAATTTTAAGTAGACTAAATACATTTGATGAGCGATTACAGAAACTAGAGTACAGCACTAAGGGAGCCATCCCTAAACAGAAAAATGGCCCAAGATCTTAGAATCTTATGTTGGAATGCCAATGGACTGATGCAACATCAACAAGAACTGCAAGTGGTCCTGGACACAGAAAAAATCGATGTATGTCTCATCACGGAAACACACTTCACTAGACAATCAAACATTAAATTTAAAAATTATCAAATATATCACACTATTCACCCTGGAAACACTGCTAAAGGAGGTAGTGCTGTTATAATTAGAAATAGTATTCATCACTATGAGGAGTTAAAATATGAAACGGAAGAAATGCAAGCAACTGCTGTTATTGTCAAATCCAAAAGTAGTTCTATTTGTATTGCTAGTATTTACTGCCCACCGAAGCACTCAATGAAAGAAAAAGATTATCTCGAGTTCCTCAGTAAATTAGGAAAACGATTTGTACTTGGAGGAGACTTTAATGCAAAAAATGTCCACTGGGGATCCAGATTAACAACAACTAAGGGTAAAGAACTCCTAAAAGCTATCAGAAAATGCAGTTGTGAAGCCCTCTCAACTGGAAAACCAACCTACTGGCCAACTGATCCAAACAAAGTGCCAGATCTGATTGATTTCTTTATAATAAAGAACATATCTGTAAATTATGTACAAGTAGATGAAAGCCACGACTTAAACTCTGATCATTCACCAATACTTCTAACGTTAAGTGAAAAAATCATTCAAAAAGAAAGAAACCCTTTCCTAGTAAATAATCACACTAATTGGGCATGCTTTAGACTATCGCTAGAAGAAAAAATTAACTTAATGGTTCCATTAAAGACTGAAGAACAATTAGACAAAGAAGTTCACAAATTTGTAAACGATATACAGCAATCAGCTTGGGAAAATACTCCTGAAATTAAAACGAAAATCAAGGGAAACAATTACCCTATGGAAATTAGGGAACTCCTCGCAGAAAAAAGAAGAGCGAGAAGAGTATGGCAACAAACAAGGGCCCCCCAAGATAAAACTCATTTGAACAACCTCACTCAACAATTAAGAAGAGAGATCAAAGAATTGAAAGATGAATCAATCAGCAACTATTTAAGAAAATTAACTAATGATAACAGTACTGAGTATTCTCTTTGGAAAGCAACCAAAAGAATCAAAAGACCAATAATGCAGATTCCCCCAATAAAAATAGCAGGTGAGAAATGGGCTAGAAATAATGAAGACAAAGCTCGAGAATTTGCCGAACACCTCGAAAAAATACTCCAGCCACATGAAGACCAAACGTTGGAAGCCGAGATAATAACTGAACAAGCTGTGCAAGAAAGTAAAGAAATCCTACCCACAACACCAAAAGAAGTCATGCGTGAGATAACAGCTAATATGAATACGAAAAAAGCTCCTGGGTACGATCTTATTACTGCAGAAATCTTAAAAGAACTGCCAAGGAAAGCTCTGGTGAAACTCACCAATCTTATAAATGCAGCATTTAGAATCAAATGTGTACCAAGCTTATGGAAAATTGCAGAAGTAATTATGATCCCAAAACCTGGGAAACCACCACACATAACATCGTCTTATAGGCCAATTTCGCTATTGCCAGTCATGTCCAAACTCTTTGAGAAGCTTCTGGTAAAAAGATTAAATCCGATAATCGAGAGTAAAAACTTGATCCCAAATCATCAGTTCGGTTTTCGCAACCAACACTCAACAATTGATCAAGTACACAGAATAACCAGTATAATTGAGAAAGCATTAGAGGAGAAAAAAGTCTGTTCAACAGTATTTCTAGACGTTGCACAAGCGTTTGATAGAGTGTGGCATGAAGGACTTAACCACAAGTTAAGGAATCTTCTACCAATGCAATTTGCTAAGATACTAGAATCATACTTGAAAGATAGGTTCTTCAGGATTAAGTTAGATGATACATTTTCTGAATTGAAAGAAATCAATGCAGGAGTTCCACAGGGCAGTGTATTAGGGCCGGTTTTATACCTACTATATACTTATGATCTTCCTACATTAGAAAACAACACAGTGGCAACTTTTGCAGATGATACGGCGATCTTAGCTGTTGGAAAAAGCAACGAAGAATCAACACAGAAGTTACAATCAGCTATAACTCAAATATATAAATGGACAAAAAGATGGAGAATAAAACTAAATAAAGCTAAATCAGTTCACATCAACTTTACAAACAGACGAATCGAACATATTCCGATTACCATAAATCGGGAAATAATACCGCATGCGAACACAGCTAAGTATCTCGGCATGACCCTGGATGCTAAACTACGATGGAAAGCACACGTCAAGAAGAAAAGTGAAGAATTAAGACTTAAATACAGAAAAATGTATTGGCTGATGGGAAGGAACTCTTCTTTATCAACATACAACAAGCTTCTACTTTATAAGCAAATATTGAAACCGATTTGGACTTATGGTATTCAGCTTTGGGGTTGTACCAAACAGAGCAACGTAAATATCATCCAAAGATTTCAGAATATGGTATTAAGGAACATCGTTGATGCACCTTGGTATGTTAGGAACAATGACCTTCATAGGGACCTTAAAATGAACCTCATCTTAAATGAAATCCAGGAAAAAGCACGGAGACATGAAGAAAGGCTCCGCCAACATGTGAACATTGAGGCAACTCAGCTCCTAAGCATCACGAATTTAGTTCGCAGACTTAAAAGAACCAAACCTTTTGAGCTGGTGTGATTGACAGTTTAAGCAGCATTATGCTGATCTAAAATCCACAACAAAGATGTGGTTTACATCAATTTACCAAACACTATGGAATGCCAATGGGAAGAAGCCATAGATTAATTTAAGTTAGTAAATTAAGTCAGAAACAAATTGCTAATTAGTCCAGGAGACTAGATTGTAATTACATAAAATAAATAAATAAAATTTATTTTAAATAAAAAAAAAAAAAAAAAAAAAAAAAAAAAAATATTTCGTGCCAAATCATACAATATTAATATATATTTTTTTATTATATACATAGTTATTTTACAATGTTCTTTATAACTAATTTGTTTGGTTTTATTATTTATTTATTAAGCCAACAGGCAGGCAATTGAACTTATCAAAAAAAAAAAAAAAAAATCAGAGTTATTTAGCCACTCAGAAACAAGAAAAAATTCTTATAATCACTAATTTAGCCACACGGCAAATCAAAAACTTTTTTTTAACAATAAACTGCCACAAGCAAGAATAAAGAGTGTAAATTTTTTCTTTTTTTGAATTACATAATTTTTAAAAAAAAATTTATTAACTAACAACTATAACCTGCTTATCAGGCATCCAAATTTAGTTTTTTTTCCAAACCAAAACTATTTTTATAATTTTAATAATTTTTAATAATTTTCTGGTTGAAACTCCAGGCTTGACTGATCACATTATCTCCTCTCAAAAAAATGTACGTTTTTTTTTTTTTTGATGACGGGAATTATTAATATTATTATTATTATTCACCTACACGAACTTTGTCCAACCTCACAACGATGCAATCACGTATATCAACAGCACCAATACATGGCCCACGAAGTAGAACAAGCGCATACTCTCTTCAAACCACATGGTCAAAAATCACCTCAGATTTTTGTTGCACTAATCATTATGCGTTAAACTATATTGTACAAATCAGCTTTTTACATTGAATCACCATCCGCTCAATTAACAACAATACCGGTTGACTTTCTCAACTCACACAACTAATAAGCCAAAACCAATTCACAATCGGTGTTAGTCGATGAGGAGAAACATAAAAATCAATAATAATGCGGGGTAATCTAAATCAATAAAGAATCAGAATTGTTAATACAAAATACCAAAGATATGATGCACCAAACCATTCATGATCAGTAATGAAACAGATGTCATCACTGATGCGCGACACAAACGGTGCGCAACAAATTCCAAGTATTTGCAAAAAATGCACGATTATGATGACAGTAACAGCTCAGCAAAATGATTGTGTTGAATAAATTTCTTACTTCGCAATGCGAGATATCTACAGAATTATCTATACACGTATAAGAATAATTGGTTGTGTTTAAAAAAAGCTGGTAAAAACTATATGAAAGTTGTAGCTAGTCAACTCACGTTGGTACAAAACCCAAATGTGGAAAATCCAAATGCGACAAAATCTAACTAGCTTCACGTCTTTTTGATTTGTTACTTTCTTTTGCGTAAGTAAAATAAAGTATGGTAATCATGAAAATTTTGGATCTTGAGATTTTTAGAGATTTATCTGTTTTGAGGTCCCCGAGTCCGAAAAAGTAGGTTTCGAAATGGTGGTGTCCGTCTGTCTGTATGTCAGTATATGTCTAAGGAAGTATAAGGTTTACAAAAAACTACTTAATACAAAATGTTTCCAAAAAAAAAAACAAAATTAAAATTAAAATTAAAAAAAAAATTATAAAAAAATAAAATTTCTGAAATTCTCTGTTCGTAAAAGAAAGTCGTGTCGGGCCACACCTCCATTTTTTTTTTGTTAGCAATAAATTGAACAAACCGCTATTTCTACAGTAAAAAAAATACCTTTACTGTATCATTGGTTATGATTCCGATTGAAATGAGATTTCGAGTAAAGTTTTAAAACACACGACTTTCTTTTACGAAGAGGGAATTTTAAGAAACTTATTATGCAAGTTTTTTAGAAATTAATTTTTTTATATTTTTTCTTTTTCGTTTTACTCTAACGAAACCCTTATACTGTTTGAGATATTTGCAAAATACATTTTCTGAACCACTGGTCGATTTTCACTAAAATTTACTGGAACCTCCCAATTTAGGAAAAAAACTTAAATATACTAGTAGTAGTGTTACAGTTCGATTGGTTAAATTATCTGGGCTGTAGAAAGAACACTGATAGACCGACAACAGACACCACTTCGAAACCCAATTTTTTAGACTCAGGGAACCTTAAAAAATAGATAAATCTCCAAAAATCTCAAGGTTGAAAATTTTCGTGATTACTATACTAACGTAAAAAAGAGTAAAAATGTAAATTATCATTTACTTGAAATATTTAATTCAATTAATGTTATTTTTATAATTTTAAAGGTTCCCTTCAGTAACTGACTGAAAAACCACTACTACACCCAAATAGGGTTTTCTCGGGTTGAAGTCGTTCCTATTTAAATCTATTAGTGTTTCTGGAGAAATGCTGCTTTTTCAATTTGCCTTCTCAATGACGAATTAATCTTGTTTTGATAGCGGTTTTTGCTTTAGGGTCCGCTATTAAAGTTACTTTGCAGTCCGATTGAAACCAACATATCAGATCTTTCCCAAAAAAAAAATCGCTGAATTTTTAAAAATTCAGATTTCAAATAAAACTTTATTTTTCTCCCCCGAGAGGCACAAAAAAATACGGTAATCACTGATACCCTTACTCCAAAACCTTGTTCAGGACGCAAACAACACTAAACCCAAAAGAAAAAATTAACTTAGCTACTATAGATACAATATATATTATTATCTGTACGCAAAGCAATAACATCGCTATTTTATAGCTATATAATGTTGAGATTTTCATATAAATAAATGATTGGTTGGTGTGTTAAATCTGTAAAAAACATTTAAAGTTCAAATACTGTGTAGGACGGCAAAAAAAAACAAATGTTAAAATAATGGAAGCAATGCTTAAATTTTTCGTTTCAATATTCTCTAAGGGAATCTACTTAAACTTTAAATTATCTTCAAATTCCGATATTGAACTTTTAATAAAAAAAGTTCGAGCATTTTTTTGCAAATTTCCTTCCGAAAATAAATGATTAAAATGTTTTGAACATATTTTGGTCCGCCATTTTACTAAGTTCAACCACAAATTAGAAAACTATATTTAACTAATTTGTGGTTCAACGAACGTTGGATTTAACTAACAGCGTAACAATTGGTTGGTTTTTGTGTTATTGTTATCAATAAAAGTTGTGTACAATAACAACAAATCTTCTGTATTATTTCAATTTTTTCTAATTGAAAAGTTTTTTACCTTTCGGTTCGGTTCCTGTATATGTACGTCAAATAATAAATGTTGCATTCACTCAAGAAACACTTGTATTAGTAAGTCTTACCAAAAATTTTGAGATACATATTTATGTATTATTTTTTCTATCTCTAAAGAAAAGACGAAAATTAAGATTAATAAGAAACGAGCACTACGTCGAATAAGAAGAAGCCAAAGGATAAGTAGGAAAGATAATAATTTTTTTGTGTTTTGTAGAAGAGCAAATGCTAAACACTGTAAAAATGTGAACGTATTTTTGGTCTTAGCTTCGTATTTTTATTTTTATTTTCTTTCTGTAATCAAAAATGTATGAAACGAAATTGGAGGTAAATTTTTTATCCCTAAGTTTCAATTGAGATTATGATGAATATAAAATTAAGGTTAAAACATAAAAAAGGAAAATCCGCGCAATATTTTAACCATTTCTCTGGGATTTAATTGCAATAAGCTTTTAAGCCACCACACAAATATAATAAAACAAAAGCTGTTCTTGTGAGAAATGCGTGATTAGATTATTATCCGTTTGTTTTAATTCTTTTGTTTTTATCTTTTTTGTTGCAGAAAATTGCGACAAGCCGCCAGACACGCATTATCGGGTGAAAAATTAATGACGGGCATTTTAGAAAAGCCTCTTATCACCCATTTTGAACTTTTGAATTTAGTACCAGCAACGACCATGACAATAAATTCAAAATATCAAGACAAAATATACGATGACCGTCAAAATGGTGAGAAAATAACAATGAAATGGCGACGCGTCGGCTTAATATCAGGTAAAAACGTTCAACTCGATACCATCGTGTGGCCGGGTGGTGATATAGTTGTTTCAGGACTATCAGTAAAATCACGTTCGATATTTCGAATTGTAACAGCGCCTTCACCACCATTCGTAATGGAAACGGAACTGGAAGATGATGGTGGATGTCTGCGTGGGCTTATGTGCTATCGTGTGTATACGACTGGTCGCCACAATCTGACCGTTATGTTTAACACAATTGAAATGCACTATCGATTAAAAGAAGATGTACATAATGGTAAAAAAAAAGCTGTGTTTGAAGAGGACATCGAGGCGGAAAAACGGACATACAAGTAAGTTTGTAAATGATAATAGAGTTTAAACTCACTCCTCATTTCCCTAATTACAATAATACATAATTCAAAATATGCTTAATAATTTGTTTGAATTAAATTTTTACATTGTAACATGTTGTATGATTTCTTAGATTTAAATTTAAACATTTTTTGAAAACTTCGGGTCGCAGGCATACTATATATAGTCGTATTTGATACCGATACTAAGTAAAGTCAACGCAAAAACTTTCTCCATTTTTAATCAAATTACCATCAAATAATTTTTAATCAAATTTCTTATTTGAGTTTTGAGGGGATTCAGAACGATTTTCTTTTGTAAAAGTTGTTCTATCTTAGCTAGAACAAAACAAGCCTTGACACATGAAAACATAAAATTTAAAGGCTAAGAAATACTAGATATGACTATATGTAGTGACTAAATAAAGAAAAAAGTTAAACTATGCAAATGCATACTAAAGTAATTATTCTAGACGTGACTCTTCAAAAAATAAACCAAAATTTAATTTAACTTTGACTTTTTGTTGTTATTTAATTACAAATTTTCATAGTTTGAGAATATATCTCAGGGGTGGAATGTAAATTTTTAAAATTGTACGACATTTTCGAGTGAGCTGTTGTTTGAATTAATGATTTGAGCCCGATTAAACTCCGGATATTTTGATTTTATATTTGTTGTTTGTGAAAATTGAATCAAACTTGAATAAAACCTGGATAAAATATAAATAACACAACAGTACAGTTTGTTTAAAAATAAAAAGAGATTTAATCGACAAAGAAAAACAAGTTTCACCACAATTTGAATCCATGCTCATTTTCTAGAATATTTCAAAATGATGTTAGTTATCGCTCTAAGAGCAACTTTTATTTGGCGACATGTTGACGAAACATCGATGCCCATTTTGTTGAACAGAACCAAAAACTTTTCATGATACAGACTAGAAATAAGCAAATATCAAACGTGTAAAATTCTGTACGAGAAAGACTAAAATAGATCAGGGCCGTGTTTAGAATTTTATTCAATGTATTGGAACGAAGTTGGTTGCTTAAAATAAAACAATTAAAAGTTTACAAAATATTTAAAAAGTTTATAAAGTTATTTTGAAATTCAACTTTTCTAATAAAATAAATTTTATTATTAAAAATAACTGTTCTAAAAACATATATTGAGCAAGTTTAGCTTTTCTAAAAACACATTTGTCTAAGCAAAACGCGACATTATTTTTCATTTTTAGTGCGAACCTGGTAAAAATAATTGTAAACAAATTATAACAATTACAATAACAAAATTTGTTGTTTAGTAAATATGTAGTTCACATGACACATTAAAAGAAATTTCAGGTAATTTGTTGATTTTTTGATTAAACACTTCATTTTTGATACAATTTCTATTACTTTTTCAAAAATAAATAATTAGTTGTATTTTTTTTTTACTTGTTTCATTTCATTTGATCATTTTTAATTTTCACAAAATTAAGCACAACTACTTTTTAAAAAGAATAAAAACTAAATAAATTGCTTACAGAAAGAAAGACCAATCATATATTTTTATTTATCCGTCTGTCCCTCTCTAACTACCCATAGTTGAAATAGAAGATTTTATATACGAAAAAAAATTGTTTCTAGTCTTTATAATCAATAAAGTCTTTAAAAACAATGAATTTCGGCGCTTCTAAATATTTCAGTATATACTGCAGACGCCAATTGAAAAAGAGATCTATTTCTAAGCGACTGTTGAAGTATCAAAACAATTGTATTCGTCAATTAATCGCTGCTACATATTTGCCGCTAGGTGTGTTGGCATAAAAAATTTAAATGATGTCTTTTTATGAAAAATTTAAATATAAATTTTTATCCGCTCTACACATAATATCTTCTTAATATAGTATGTATGTGTGCAACCACCCCGAGAGAATGAGGAAATTTATATTTTTGGTGGTCGCTTTCTTTTGTTTTTCACTTGGACAGAAAATAAACTGTATTTTAAGAAGAAAAAAACTCATGATGTCTTTTGTTTCTAATTTTATTTTGTTTTTGTTGTTTTCCAGACCAAAATGTTGCTATGGATTATCAATGGATTTATTATCAAACATAGCATCTGAATTGGGATTTGAGTTTCATTTGTACATTGTACATGACGAATTATTCGGTGCAAAGAAACCAAATTTAAGTGATTTTTTAACCAAAACTTCGGGTGATAATATTAATGTAAAAACAAAATTATATTCAACCCATCCAGATGTTAATAGTTTTATCAATAAGTATAATATAAATTTATATCATCATCAGCAGAATACAACATTTTTCGGGAAATACATGTCACAAAATGCGACCAATCCATATTCAACGAAAAAAACGGGTAAGGATTCGGCACAAAAATTGCGTCGCCTCGAAAAGGATTACAAAAATTATGAATTTGATTATGATCAATTGGATGCCACGGGTCGAAAACGAAATCGTAATGAACGTTGGAATGGAATTGTAGGCGATTTAGTGACAGGCTCAGCAGATTTATCATTTGCTGCACTCAGTGTTACGAAATCACGATCGGAGGTGGTTGATTTCAGTATACCATATTTTCATAGTGCTGTTTCGTTATTAGCGGCACGACAAACGAAATCAGAAATTCCACTGTTGGCTTTTTTATTACCATTCTCTCCAGAACTATGGATTGCTATATTCACGTCATTAAACGTCACAGCGATCGCTGTCGCGATTTATGAATGGTTAAGTCCGTTCGGTTTGAACCCGTGGGGACGACAACGTAGCAAAAATTTTAGTATGTCTTCAGCACTCTGGGTTATGTGGGGTCTACTGTGTGGCCATTTAGTCGCGTTCAAAGCACCTAAATCATGGCCAAATAAATTTCTAATCAACATTTGGGGTGGTTTCAGTGTAATATTTATTGCCTCGTACACGGCCAACATAGCCGCCTTGATTGCTGGATTGTTTTTCCAGAACGCCGCCGAAAATTATGAAGCATCGGTAAGTGAAATTATGTTGCAGCAATGCACAGTATTTATAGTAGATAGAAAAGTGCTTATAAATTATTGTTAAAAATGAATTTCTATTTTTAATAAGAGAAATAAAAAGTAATTACAGGAAATTTATATTTTATAGCATCTATTCAAGTTTCATATATAATAGGCAGATAACTATGCTGATTTCAAATAAAGAAAATATAAAATAACCCATAAAAATCAAAACTAAATATTTAAATAAAAACTGATTGTAATTAAAACCTACTATTATAAAGTGTATTTGAAAAAGCGATGGTATAGTCCGAAGTCACAAAAGGGAACTATTCCAAATAATTTATTGTATGAACCCGTGAGCAAAAAGATATTATCCACTCAAGGAGACTTATCTCTCTTGAATAATATCTCACTTTACTCAGTAGTACCGTAAATAACCATTAAACTATAAATTTAAATGTAAATGATTCTGGTGATCAAGTTTCATCTGCTTCCCCCCCCCCTCCAAGATGCCCAAGTGATCAGGGAGCCAGATTAATTGAATATTGCAATGCTCACCTATCTCACTGAGTGATGAGTAACAAATCCACCCGAGGATATCACTTTATGCTCCAACCACGTCAGGACCTCTTCAATAACTATCATCTCAGCCTGCAACACGCTGCAGTAATCAGAGAGACGAACAGAAATGTTCCCATTTAATTTATCACAGAATACTCCAGCTCACACTTTGCCGTCTAGCCATCCATGAAGGATTGTAACGCTTCGGTTTCTGATATTGATCTTTTCCACCAGGATTTCCTTGAAGGAAACATGGTCCGAAAATCCTTCTCGAAGCGTAGAGTTAATGTAATGTAGGCGAGGTTCGCCAGTTCATCCTTTAGCAAACTGCGTCTTCCGTTCTAAGACATTTTCACTGAAAAACGGCTGAAAGTCGCACAGCTGTATTTGCCGCCAACTGTTTGGCAAAAATGTCGACCGAAAGAAAGTGGAACATAACTTCTTTCGTTCTTTGCACGTACTCTATCTTATTCTTGTGTGTTACTTTGTGCAGAGCTGGCCACCACACACTCACGCCGTACATGAGTAAAGGTACTCGAGGGTGATGTAGAGCCAGTGTACCAGCTGCGGCTTCATACAACATCTATTAACTATGGGGTTCCTGCAGGAGCTTTACTTACATTACATTACATTATTACATTATTTACTGTCCAAGATAACGCTCAGATACCTCGCAATGTCATTAAAAGCGAATCTCGTACCGTTTAAGGTAGGAGGAGGGTCATCTATTGGGATTTTCTATTTTTTAGAAAAGATTACCAGCTCGGCCAATTTACGACATACGACTAATTAACCTATTTGGACTTCTAAACCTTATGTCCAGGACGTACAAAGTTGTGTCCTGATCTTTCCTTAGCTTACACGGTCTATTTTTCTTATAAAAAAGACATCCAACAGACTTTTCATGGTTTTCAATAGAAAGGATGATAGAGTTATTGGTCTTAGGTCCTTTGGGTAGACATGTGAGCTTTTCCCCGCTTTCGGGATAAACACCACATTAACCTCCTGACTATTTCCTAGCAATATAAACCAGCTTTAAATACTATTTGATAACCTCCAAATATGATAGGATAATTGCTAAGTTGTTTTCTATTTCCGCTCGTATGATTCGTTTCCGGACCCTGACAAGTGGATATCGAAGAGAATCTTCAAAGGTTCCCCATGTCCAGTTTAATCAAAAATCTGGGACTAGTTGAGCTTTTAGGAAGAATTTTAGAAAGACCCTAAGGGAAAAGTCTCAGAGACTTCTTCCATTTTATAACTTCATTTTATCCTTAACTCTCTTTTCTACCTTAGGTCCCCCTAATAAGAGTCCCGGTCCTGAGCCTCCCTGATACCTTTGGCTCTAATAAAGGCTATCCTACAAGCCTTACGGTAGGACTGGTTCTTGCTTTCGTTTAGGCCTAATCAATTGCCAATAATTAATGCAGAGAAAATTAGAGAAAGAGAACAAAAACAGAATTTGCTTGAAATAAATAATAAACTCAAACAGTGCATGAAAAACTTAAATTGCCCTTTACCAAATAAATAATAATAATATATAAATATAAATGAATGGCTTAGCTATTTGTTTGTTTTTTTTTTATTGCGAATGACGTCATGTTGGTCGTTGTTGTCTCTTGTTGTACAGACGAATGAAAAATATGAATTTCGTTCCATTTTTATCAAATTATACTCGTTTTATTTTGTTGTTGATGTAACCGATCACTTAGCTACTCTAAAAAAACGGGCAAAGATTCATATCAGAAAAGTCTGAATACATCTCACTAAAATAAAAGAAAGAAATTCCAATAAATAATATTCCAATAATAACATACCTTAGTCTCTTGGATATTGAACAAAATAGGATGTAATTAACGCCTCTGGTGAAAACCCAGTCCATTCCCTTGAAAGAACAATTTTTAATGAATCCTTATTATTTTGGTAGTTTCTTTCCTTTTTTGTGAGTTTATCCAATATAATATGGTCTTATTGCGTTCAGGTCCGGTGATTGGAAGGCGGATATTGCTGTTTGGGCAACATATGTAAAAGCCATTCCTAAGATGAAATTGCTGCCAAGTCTTAAAGATTCGGCCTATAGACGCAAATCACTAAGCAATATTACCATATGCTGCTGGTGATCCATGTTGTCATCTATGAAAATCAATTTGCTCACACCGTCACCATCAATAACCAGATTACAGCAAGCGGCCAGAATTGATCAACAGGAAAAGAGGTGTTCCGTCATGGAACAACGCATCGCAACGCCACGCCACACCCTTTTTGATGCTTCGGAAAAATTGAGAGAGCTTGGTTGGGAGGTTTTAATGCTTCCACTGTATAGCCCTGATCTTGCACTATCAAACTATCATTTGTTTCATTCACTGCAAAACTCTCTTAATGGTGTAAAATTACTGTTCAGATTTCACCCAAAAATCGCAGAAATTTTACAGTGACGAGATAATGATTTTAGCAGAAACAGAAAAATGACAATAAAATGACAAGAAGTTATATGGAAATAGTGTTTATTTCAATTACATTTTCATTTGTGAAAATTGTAATTATTAGAAAATTGAAGTAATCCAATATGTAGTTTGAAGTTTGATTTTTGTATATCTGATTGAAGAAAGTGTAGAGAAGAACCTAGAATTGTGTACTTAAATATTGCAGAAATTTCAAAATAACCAAGTGTTACTAAAAACATAAATGTTTGAAAAATATTAAATTTTAGATTGTATTAATAAATTAAAGCGTGGTATCTGTGGTCTAATAAAGCTCCAGAACCGTTTAGTTTCCCACATACTATATATTTATAGTGAGCTTAACAATAAATTTCTGCAATTTTTAAGCACAATTTTCTGATATTTAAAATGTTAAGAATGTTAAAAATGAATCAGATTTACAAAAATCACACTTCAAACTACATATTGGATTAATTCAATTGTGCAATCATTACTATTTTCATAAATAAAAATGTAATTTAAATAGACACTATTTACATTTAACTTCATGTAGCAAATTTTTGTTACAACCTATCACATATTTCACTATTGTCCGCTGGAGCACACCGTTCCATTCGTCGATTCTACAGCCTCTTTTTAGTCATGTTTTTGAAAAACAAAAATAACTCCTCCGCATGACAAACTAAGGTCGGCGTTTTTTTTAGCTCGGTACATACATATGTTCTTTGCCATTAAATATTAAATAATTTGGTGAAAGCTTTAAAACCGGTTTGGTTAAAGTTAGTACACTTCGCCCTTTGGTGCCTTTACTAAAATTTTTCTAAAGCCCCAAACCTTTGTGTATAAGTTTTTGACTTAAACAATCAAACAGAATAGTTTTGGCAGGAAATGCTTGCAATTCATGCATCCATCGCAAATAATTTCTGTACTTAAATAAAAATTAAGGTTAAAAAACAAAAAGATAAAGAAGTAAGTATTTAATAAATTAACCCTTTTATTCCCAATGTATGATATATCATGCTGCAGCATACTCTTCGCTGCAATTCCAATATTCTTTTGATAATAATATTTTTTTCTTTCTATTGAAATTACCCAGCATGTTTGCTGTAAAACACCCATTGCCCAAAATATAAACATATAATAAAACCGTTATTTAGAAAGAAATTTTCGTCGATTCACTAACTTCGTCTTTTAGCACGGCCAACATGCAACTACCTCCTTTAAGTTTTTATATTTTTGAAATAGTTTGGAATATTCTTAATAGCTTAAAATCAATACTTTCAAAAAATGATGAATACAGACAAAAGGCAGGCAAATTAAACATGATCGGTTTGCACATGATGTATCATACATTGAGATATAATGGTTAAGCAAATTTCGTCCCTTTAAGTATTCGTACACTGTCTGAAGGATTAAGAAATCAGATAATCTTTCTTCAACCATTAGATAACCTATTGTATATGTAAAATATGACGACACGATTAATCTGGGCTTATTGCTCTTCCTGCTAGATGTTTACTGCAGCATGTAATTCTGCTAGAAAGACGATAGCTTTGGTACCCAAGGACTTCGAGAGAGCGGTTCCACTCCCGTACATTGCTACCCCTAACCCATCTTCTGTTTTGATTTTACTATTACGAGTTGTTGGAAATGGAAAGTCGCCTGTAGGGCACCCAGCTTTACTACAGGAAGGCTTAATAAAACTGGAGGGTGCCTGGTATCTAGAGTCCGCATACATTTTAATTATCCGTTCAGTCAATATTCAGGCTCTTAATGGACCTGATAATTCTGCCAGCCGGTACGTGATACATACTATCTGGGCTTATTGCTCTCGCTCCTAGATGTTTACTACAGCATGTAGTTCTGCTAGAAAGGCGGTAGCATTGGAGCCCAAGGACTTCGGGGGGCTGTCCCACTCCTGTATATTCCTACTCCTGCCCCGTATTCCGTTTGATTTTACTCTTACGAGTTGCTGGGAATTACAAATCGCCTGTAGGACACCTAGTTTTACTACAGGAAGGCTAAATAAAACTGGAGGGTGCCTGGTATCCAGAGTCCGCATATTTTGGGCTGATTAACCTATCAGCCATTCATCCATCGGCGTATGCTGTTCCACCTTAGATTAGGGTTTTTTGTCAAGGTTTTCATCTTTAGCGCCGTACTTTAGCCAGTGCAAAATAGCCAAAAATGTGCCTAATGGCCTTAGTTACCAGTGATTGCCACGAGGAGGCAGCACGTACACTTGCGAATTGTGAACAGGTTACCCCTTACACAATTGTACCCATCACGCAGCTGTCTAATACATGACCAGAATAGCTCACGTGATGCACACCCTACTGGAAGGTTACGGAGCTGGTAGATTAATCTACTCAACTTTGGTCCCCGTCCCCTCCAATAGACGCCAAACCACCATTAATTCACAATAATTATGTTTTACTCATTTTGTATGTTCCAATCGACCATTTGGCCGAGACATATTTTTCACACTTATAAGTACCTGCGGTGGTTTATTGGAAAGCCACTAACGACAAAATGCTCTTAAAGGGGTTATTGACCAGGAGGATTTTCTCTCTTTTCTGAAAATGAAATTTGCAAAGATTACGTTTTTCTCGTATTTAAGTATTTTCAAAAATTCGAAAAAACGGAACTCTCCCTTTTCCAGAATATTTTAAAATTGAATCTTCCTTTTCCGTATTTCCTGTCGTTTATGCGTAGGTGCTACGTATCTTTCAATTTGGGTGTTGCTGCTTTTTCTAAGTGGACATTATCCCCATTTTTTGCTGAGCAATAAAGCCCTTTAAAAGAGTTATAATGTGTATAACAATTGTTTATTAACCAAATATTTATAGGCCAAACAATTGTTTATTAACCAAATTATGAGTGATTATTCATTTTCGGTTTTTGGCCAATTTTTAATTCTAAGCTTGGGCAATTGCTTTGGACGATTATGCATACCAAATTATCGTACAATATTTTTAAGTCGTTTTTCAATTTTTATTTTGGGCGAAACTGATGGTTCAAAAAATGTTCATAAAATTTTTGGGCGATTTGGAAGACTATATCACTCATTAAATTATAAAAATCAATGTATGCCTGGTTTTTCTAATAGTTAAAATATAGTAACTATGGTTACATCGATTATATACTCGTAAGCCTTTGTATAATCGATGATATAAACATTTGTAAAATGTAGTAGCATAATTAAAATCGTGTAGGCTTAGCAAATTTGAAATTTGACAAAAGAAAAAACAACAATTCTGTTTATATATGTCAGTTTCCAGTTATCGACTTCAATAAATCCAAAATGGATCGTTTCGGGAATAATTCTTTACAAATAATTGACGAAATTTATTGATTTCTTTATTCAAGATATAGTCTCCTGTATACCACACGACAATGGATAATTTTCTCTTATTTCGACGTATTGCCTTTGCAAAACACCACTCGACCTTCGGTCTCGTGGTGTTTCAGGCAATACGTCTCGTATAATCGAAAATTTTCGATCGTCTTGTGGTATAACATACGATTATTCTTGTCGCCGCAAAAAACACATATTTGCGGCAAGTATATTATCGGGCTAAATGCCAAAGCTGGTTAAAAATGTTCAACGCCGTATAAATTTGACTTTGACGGCCTAGAACTGACTTGGTTTTAGTAATAAGTCAGTTTTAAGCCGTCAAAGCCAAATTTTTACGGTGTTGTACATTTTTAAGCAGCTTTGACAATTAGCCTAGTACACTTGCCGCAAATATGTATTTTTACAGCGACGCCAAATCGCCCAAAGATTCGAATAACATTTATTGAACGATTATCATTTTCGCCCAAAATACCAAAAGGAAGAACGACCCAAAAATTTTAAGCGATTTTTTAATATACATAATCGTCCAAAAATAAATTATCTTTTTTTTTACTGAATTATGGAATTATATGATTTTATTTTAGTTTTATGAACTTAGAAAATACAATTTTTTTGTTGTTATCTTCTCAATGTATGATATACCATAAGAATCCCTGCAAAAGCTGAAATCAGGCATAGGCTCATTCTTCAATAAATTCAAGCCACAGTAAGATAAATGGAAATTTACAGCCTGACATGATACAAGTATTTCTTCAAACCTCCCATTTCGATTGTACCCAACGTATACGCCTTTTGTGGTTTTAGGTTAATCGGGCTATGTCAAGAACTATAACTACAAATACACTAACATAAAAATAACGGAAGCTGCTCCATTCACCTTACTTTCTTTATCAGTTTACAAATGTTTAGTGAAAAATATAATCAAATATTACTTTTCACCAAATTCATAATTTTCTATGCGGATTGATAAATTAAGCCCCCGTGCATGATGTACATATGTATATACGTCTATACGATAAAAATAAACATGCAACGATAATAGTTAATGGTTTATCGCTTATTATACAAAGTATGCGATGAAATGTGTAATGGAAGAAGAGCTAAAAATATGAGTTTTTGCTTCTGAACAAAATGACACAGTAAAATTTAATATTGATGGTGTTTTTTAGTGCTGCTGCTTTCTTTAAAAAAAAAGTATATTTTATTCTTTTGAATTTATTTATGTTTAAAGATATGACACACATACCAAAAATAAAAAATTAGACCTCTATTATCCTTTTTCCATATATTGTATTTTTATCCATAATTGCAGCCTTTTTGTGCTTCTGAAATAAAAAATTTAAAAACATGAGTGTTATTCAATTTTACGAAAGAAAAATGGAAAATGTTATACTTTTATCGGGTGTAAATTATTCGAAAATATTATTTGATATTGAAATGGAATCATGTACATATAAATCACGTTAAGGTTGAAAGAATTGGGTTGTTTGTGAGAAGGAGTGAGTCCGTATATACGTTACATACAGAGACAGTATTCAGGTAACGTAAACATTTTTACTTAATATTTCATGGTAAACGTATATATTGTAATATTTACATATATTATTGAATAATATGGCTTATTATTTTTAACAACAGAAATGTTAAACGTTAGTTTGGAAACATACGTCTTACGTTAATATACGTATAAATATACCACTTTTGATCCATTGATGTGGAATTTATTAAGACGATTTGGTTCACGATTTCAAGTTTATTAAATATGTAAAACAGTTTGGCTGGCCAATTTAATTTTATTTATTCTGTGGTGATCACGAAACAAAAAAAAAATCGAACACAAAAAAATGGTTTTCTAAACAGGTAATTTGTTAGGAAAGTTTTACGAGGGTTGAAAAAATATTAGAATCAATTTTTGGATTTAAATGAATGGTTTTAGATGAAATGGCAAGTATATTAATGATTTTTATTTCATTGGTCAAGTGAGCCGGCCATTTCATTCATTATACTTCCGTGCTAAACATATTTTACATAACTACCTTTCTGACCAAACTGAGTTATTGAAGCCAATCGATAGCTAGTAATAAACTTTATAATTAAAATAAAAAAATTAATAATTAAATCCAAATTGAAAAAGACTTGTTGGTGACTTTACGTAATTTTTTCTGCAGAAAAATTTTCACCAGCAAAAAATATAATAAATCGACGTAGTCCATATCGTAAACAAATTTTCCTTACCAATTAAAACATTTTGTAATTTGCAGAAAAGTTTTCAGAAGGAGTACTAAATTGACAAAATAAATCTTGCTCAATTTTTGCTCTTTCTGCCAATTTTGCTCTTTATAGTTTTGCTCAATGTATTGTGTCAAAATGAAAAAAATATCAAATGACCAATGTCATAACAAAAGGAAATTGTCAAGAAAAATAGTTTGTGTCTTTTAAGGTTTAGTCCCAGGAGCACCGAGCTACGCTCGTTCCGAATTACATTAGCGTTTGTTACACGTTCATGTCACTGAGTTTCACCTCATTCAATTGAGCAATATGTTAGTTCCATTTAGACTGTCGATTTTCCAGAAAAATTTCCGACACTCATGTTTGAATCCCATTTTATACTAAACAAATCCTATTCTATACAATTCATCCCAATTGAAAGGAAATGGTTTAATTCTATTGAAACTAGAATAATATTCATATTCCCATTTTACAATCCCATTTTCATGGTACATACCGAGTTCTATCGAAATCGGTTGAGAAATGGCTTTGGTCCATTGGAATTGGCCATTTTACAGAACCTATACGATCCATATTTGGAACTAATTTATGATCTCTATATAATTCTCAAAAATCACAATTGAACAAATAAAAAAAACAAAACACAATGCAATATCAATAGCAATAACAACAATTAGATTTCCTTTGTTAGAAAATAAAATAAAAATGAAACCCGAACCTCTCCAGAAAGCCTACTAAAATATTTTTCCAAGAAATCAAAACCCATTACAATTGCTTCCTTTCACTAGAAAATTTCCATCTAACCAATTACTATTAACAAAAGAAAATAATAAAAATATGAATTCCCATAGGAGGATCCTCTTAAATGAATTTTACTGAAATAAAACCACCCCAACCAACATTAATAAAAATCAAATAACCGTTTCAGAAACCGGTAGTAAGTTAAAAAGTAAGATAAAACCAAGCAAACAGGGGCTCACCGGACGAGAACTTCCTTAACGTTTTTTTTAAGAATCAATACCCGGTGTTATCGCGTTTTGGCACTCGAAAACTCTCTTTCACCAATTATGATCAATAAAAAAATATTCAAAAAAACGAACCCCAGGCCTGTTAGAGGACCCACTAAACGACATTTCCCGAAATCAAAGTCCACTGCAAATGTTTCCTAACACTAGAAAATCCCTGCTCACCAATTATTACAAAAATCGTTGAACTTAAAAAATGGACCTCGACCATCCGGAGGACTCTCTAAACATATATTTCCCGAAATCAACACCCATTGCAGACCTTTCAAAACCCTATTTGACTTCAATCAATACCCATGGCGATCGCTTCCTGCCGCTCGAATATCTCTCATTACCAAATGTTTACCAAAATTGTTAAAATGAAAAAAGGAACCCGGATACCACTGAAAGACCCTAAGCTTATTTTTTTAAACCAAGACCCATTGCAATCTCTGTCTGGCACCCACCCGCTCACAAATTTTTACCAAAAATGTAAAAATTAAAAAAAAGAAGCCCGGGCTCAACTGGAGAACCCCCTAAACGAATTTTCCAAAAATTTATACCCATCACAATCGCTTCGTGGAACTCGAAAACCCTCTTTACCAACTTTTAACAAAATAGTTAAAATTTAAAAAACCCAAGTTCCAATGGATGACACTCTGGACTGGTAAACATACTTACCAATTTTCAACAAAATCATTAAAACTATAAAAATGGAGTCTGAATTTTCCTGAAATCAAGACCAATGGGGATCACCTTATACCACTTAAAAACACTTCTTACCAATATTTACCAACATCGTGAAAATTACAAAGGAGCCCGAGTTCCACTGAAGAACCCCCTAAACTATTTTTTTCGAAATCAAGACCGGTCACAATTGATTCTTGGCACACGAAAACCCCAGCTTACCAATTTTTACCAAAATCGTAAAAATTAAAAAAGGCCTGGGCACAAATGGAGAACACCTTCTAAATTATCAAGACCCGTCGCAATCGCTTTCTAGCACCCGAAAACCCCTTACCAATTTTTAACAAAATCGGTAAAATAAAAAAAGGCCCTGAGCAATACTAGAGGACCCTCTAAACGAATTGTATACGAATCCTGTAATCAAGACTAGTCGCAATCACTTCCTAGCCCTCAAAAACCGGTTTCGAAATCGTTGCACAAACAAACAAACAGACAAACAATTTTATGCCGTTTAATAATAGTAGATAGATAGATAGATAGATAATAAAAGTGTTTTATTCTTTTTAGCTCTTTATTTTAATATTTTTTATATTTACCCGAGTAACCAGATGTCACAAAATATCATCAAATATTTCACAAATTTCTGTGAATTGTCGAAATTTGATAATTTTTTTATCGTAAATAAACTTTAAAACTATTAAATATATTTCAGAAATACTTTTCACCACGTTTAATGTATTTTTGAAGATTGAAGATAGGTATAAAGAAAATAAAAAGTTTAGATTTTAAAACTTTTATGGACACATTTACACTACATGATATTCAAATTCTCTAATTTTTAAGCAACGTTTCTTAGTGTTTTGAACAATAAAATTGGACCAACTCATCAAAATATTAAAAAATTACACTTTAATTTATAATTTTAGTTGACTACGTATGTACTAATTATTGAAATTTTAATTAATAAAATTTAAATCCGCAACATCATTATTTCCATACTATAGACAATGGACTTGACGGTTTTAGTGGTGGCGTTGCGGCATTTGGATAATTTTTCCAGATTTGAATGCTTTACAAAGTTTTCCCAGACATTAGACCAGTCTCAATCGCATTTTCATGCAAAAACACGTCATATAGCCATTTTTCGCCAACGAAATCGCTCTCGAAGTAGTTTTTCGTGGAGACATATATACATACAATTATTGCTCGTTTAATAATATAGATAAATAAACTAGGTGCCGGAATCTACAGCAACTCTAGTGTTGATATAATTTTGATTACAAACCTTGCCAACGTGTGTGTTATTGTTACGACCAATATTAATCAAATGATCTATAAGGCGCTTGTTTCGACGCGTAAGTCTTTTTGATTTGATCGACTCAAATTTAGTCAGTTTGCCTGCTTACGACCATGTCCCTATACTAAATATTGCTGAAAAATTTTGCCACTACAATGTAACAAATTATCAAAATTTTCGCTCGAGTTAATGATCCTTCACCCAAATGCGTATATGTATGTAGTTCACCCAAATTATACCGATATACGTATACATTGATTACCGACGCGAGTGAAAATTAATGATATCTGTGTAATATTGTGATTGGCTAGCTAACCATTGGTAAAAGCGGTCGAAATATTTACTGCAATATAAGTGTCGTATATGAATAGCTCAGTATAAGAATCATTTGATCCCCGATTAAGATAATTATCTGGATTCAGTAAAAATCAATTCTAATATATTCCGATTAGCGATGATACCGAATATTTTGAAGGTAAAAACAATACCGTTTAAATTATCAATCTTTGCATCTATTGTTGCAAAAATAATATATATAATATGGTACTGTAAATGTATGTATTGTACTTATTTCGGTAAATGTATAGACATAACTTGAGAAAACTTTACAAACTTAATTCGAGCGAAAATCTTGAAAATTTCTTCTAAATCTAATTTGAAAAAAAAAAAAAAAATAAAAAAATCCCAGCCTCAATTTACATCATTAGGATTTAATTTCCACTCATTTTCGTGATTTTTTGGTCAAGAAAATCACTGGAATAATTAAATCCTACAATTGAAAATTGAATCCAATATTTCCAGAAAATTATTTCAATATCGATTTCATATAAATTTTCAAGATTCTCGCTCGAATTAATGATCCTTCACCTAAATACACACATATATATATATATATATATATATATATATATATATATATATATATATATATATATATATATATATATATATATATATATATATATATATATATATATATATATATATATATATATGTAGTTTCCCAAATTATACCTACGTTTACTGATATACATACATTTACCGTAACTTAAATGTAAATGTAGTTTTTGTAGTTAATTCTTGATTTTTGTGAACGTAAATGTCATAATTGTGCCTTTGCAACACAAATAATTTACTATAATAGCCTAAATGTAGCTTACAACTTTTACATTCATCTTTTATTATTATTCAATCATACATGCCATATAAATTTGAAAAAAAAAACGAAAAAAAAATTTATCTCAAGAATGTAATTTTCGAGGTTCGAACTACGATCTAAAATTTTAAAATCCACAACGCTAACACCTAGACTACTGCGACATGGGAATTTGCCGAAAAATTACTTGGTTTTATAAAAAGTTTTGAGCATTCTACTAACTTATATAATATGTAGATAGATTTACACAATGTGACGTATCAACATAGAGAAAGATAAAATTTATCAGATCTTTCTGTAATTTGGTATACAGATGAAGAAAAATATTCTAAGAATAATTTCCTTTTACATCATATCGGAAAAATCACGGAAAATGCGAGAAAATCGCGAATTTCCACTCGGAAAATTCGTCGGGAAAAGACTAAAAAAATATGCTGATCATCCAACATTAATTTAAATTTTTTTTTTTGTCGTGATTTTTGAAAAATGGACATCCATGAAAAAAAAATCATAAAAAAAAATTAAATACATCCCAACTCCGTATGCTGCTAACTACGCAGCTGTACTATTTAAAAAAATCATCAAACATTCTTTTCTATAAAAAAAAATACACAATACATATCGCTCATTTGCTGCAACAATGACACAATTTAAAAATAACAAATGTTATAATTTGAGAGACATTTCCGTTTGTCTTGTAGTGAGCTTTATAGCTTTAGGTGTGTCGTTATATCAGTTTTAACTATATTAAAAAGCCGATATTTCTCTATAAATAAGTCAAAAACGACCGATTTTGAGTTATGCCATTGTGGTAGCAAATGAGCGATATACAATTGACCATTTTAGAGATGGCGCTGTAAAATTTGGATAATTTTTCCAGATTTGAAGGCTTTACAGAGTTTTCCCAGACTTGAGACCAGACTCAATCGCATTTTCATGCAAAAAGACATCATATAGCCATTTTACGTCAACGAAATCGGTCTCGAAGTAGTTTTTCGTGCGGACATATATACATACCCGCAATTATTGCTCGTTTAATAATATAGAAGATTGGCAAAGCAACCTTGATTATACAAAGCCATAGTCTAAGAAACGAAGCTTTTATAAGGGAATTAGAAACGAGGAAAAACCCAAATTTTCTGTAGTAAAACATATGGGAAACTACAACATATATGACCACAAAAGCGAAAATATTTTTAAATTGCTATAAGTTTATGCTTTAATTTTAGATAAGGATTTAGGTTTTTTATTTGAATCCTTTTAAAACTTAATTATTACATACAGTATTTAGACTAGAGATTTCTTTCCAAAGAACAACTTGAAGCATTTGCAAAATTAGATTAGTGGATCTGTGATTTCTTACTATTTTAAAATAAAATTCTTATAGGCTATGATATTTAACTTTTCTTATACAAAAATAATAAATAACAATTTTATCAACAAAAAAGAAATTTTATGTTTAGCATTCCATATAACTAATTTTGCATTTAACTTCAAGTATTTTTTATTACTCGACACTTATCCGGAAATGTTCTTTTTTCTGTAGTGACTTTTTACCGGTTTCTTAACATATAGTATGTCATACTTGTTAATTCTTCCTAAATCTCTTCTATTGCGTTGGTCTTTTTACTGGCAAAACCTATTATTTCTACCAGGCGTTTACAAAACCGTTACTGCATACTCCCAGGTATCTTTTTAAATTTTAAATAAAAGACATAAATTGTGTGAAATCTTAATTTATGTTTATTGGAAATTAAAGTACATTGGTTCCGGTTAATAATGAAAAAGAATGGCGTTTAAGCGACCACCTCTGCAGGCTCGACAGGCTGTCAATGTTTACCAACATTTTGAATAACTTTTTCGCATAATGATGGTTCAATTAGTAATATTTGCTCGATGATGTTGCCTCTGAGGTGTTGAACAGTTTGAGGATTATCCGCATAAACTTCACTCTTCAAGAAACCCCATAAGAACAAGTCCAATGGCGTTAAATCGCATGATGATGGTGGCCAATTCACGTCAGTTCTTCGAAAAATTATTCGATTAAACTTCTCTTTCAAAAGATCGATTTTTTTTTATTATTATTATTTTTATTCCAATAAAAATTTTACAATTTTTAATAGATATTGAATTTTTAGCTTTATAGTTTTAACTTTAAAATGGTTGAGAATTCACCTTAATTCTAACAAAAACTGTTATCCACATTTACATAAATTTATTTAGAATTATATTTAAATATGCTTGTTTACTTGTTGTTCAAAAAAATAATATTGTGTAATACTATGAATATGCCAAACGTCAACCGCTATAAAAGATTCAAGTAAGTAATATAAACAATACAAATCAATTTATGATAATAATTGAATTCACTATATTGTTAATGGTGAGTTTCATCGTACTCCCTACAAAAATCGTTATATAGAGTTTCTTTAATATACATTTTAAATTTTGAAATTGGCTCCCTTTTTATACTAGATGGTAGTTTATTATAAAGTTTGAGTCCTTCATAAAATATACTTCGCGTAGATGATGTGTTCACAAATGTTGGTATTCGAAAGTCGTTTGCTTGCCTGGTATATCTCATGGTAGTCTGAAAATTGGTTTCTAATAAAATCGATGATTTAATCATATTGTGTTTTATTTTGTAAATTAGCATTAAGTAATTAAATTCCACCAATTTTGTGACAGGTAACATATCTTTGGAATATAAGAGTTTAGTTGGGTTCCTTCGAGGTAGCTGGTAAAGTTTTTTTAGAGTTTTGTTCTGATTTATTTGTACATCCTTGAGTTTGTTTATGGGGCCCCAAATTGTGATTAAGTATACAAGATAAGAATGAACAAACGAGTAGTACAGTTGCTTTTTTATTGATGTAAAGACACTTATTATTGCAGCTAACCGCAAATTTAATTTATCTACATGAGAAGACCAACTTAGACCACTATCAATATGTAACCCGAAATAAATGACTTTATCAGATTTCTTGATTATCTGATTATTAACATTGAGCTGCGTAAAATTGGTCATCATTATAGTTTTATTAAATGTTATATATGTCGTTTTACTTAAGTTCATTTTCAGTTTATTCCATGCAAAATACTTCTGTAGAAGGCATAAATCATATTCCATATCAAATTGAAGAGCCTCAGTATTAGCTGAACCGTATACAATAGCGAGGGCATCCGCAAAAAGTTGAGGTTTACCTTTCAAGATCAACCTAAACAAATCGTTAATGTATATGAGAAACAGGGTAGGGCCTAATATGGATCCTTGTGGCACACCTGAGATTAAATTGCTTACGATTTGTTAAGTAACTTTTAAATAAACTAAGAGCTTTATCACGTATTTCAAAGTTATTAATTTTTTCAATTAATTTGACATGGTCAACACGATCAAAAGCCTTCATTAGGTCAACAAATATACAACCAGTTGCTTTTTTCTTCTCAAGAAATCTATAGATATTATTCATTAGACACAGGGTTGCTGAGATAGTGCTTGAACTTTCTTGAAACTCATATTGGAATTCAGATATCAAATTATTAGTTTTAATAGGTTGTGTTAATCTATTTAAAATAAGTCGCTCAAATATTTTGGATAATACAGGCAATACTGATATAGGCCTATAATTGGAAACTTCAAATTTGTCACCTTCCTTGAATATAGGTACTACTTGAGCAAATTTGAGAGTATCTGGGAATTTAGAGCATTCTAGGCAATTATTAACAGCTACATTCAAAATTGGCTTAAATTCATTAGAGTATTCTTGAAGAATATACGCTGGAATATTATCATATCCCTTAGACGAGGCCGTGTTCAGTGACTTTATTACAAGTTCAATCTCTAGTTCGGTTGATACATTAAATTGGTTAATGATATTATCGCAATTATCTAGTAGGGCAACATATGTTGGGTCAATATGGCAAGAATTAGCTACATCCGTACCTACATTTTTAAAAAAATTATTAAAGATTTCGGAGACTTGATATTGGTCACTATACAAACTGTTATTAAACATCAACGTCGGTTGATTTAAAAATTTTGTAGTCGTCATTTTGTTGTTTATTATTTCATATATAAGACTCCAAGTTTCCTTACCATTGTTATAATTTTGAATAAACTTAACTTAAAATACCAATTTTTAATCGATTTCTGTACCCTAGGAATTTGTAGGAATAGTGAGCATTAAGCGGATATTTCTTTTTTAATTTATAAAAGAAATTACGTTTACTGTGTAGCATCTTGAGATTATAAGTAAACCACGGTTTATCTAACCTATGATTAGCTTTCTCTTTTAAATTTATTAACTTAGTATTATGATGGACTAGCTCACACATTTGGGTATGAAATATATCAAACTCAAAGGTGTTGGTTATTATGAACTCTTTGACGAACGTGCATATACTATGGTAGTTAGTTTTATATGAACTGTAGGAAACGTTTTGTTTGAGATTTTTGGTTTCAATGGTTACTATAAGATAACGATGATAAGAAATATCAGAATCACCGTACAGAATTGATAAAGGCTTGCTCAATGAGCTAAGAATATGATCTAGTATTGTAGTTACGTGATTCTAAGGCTGTAGAAAATTCTTGTATAATACTCTTCATTCAAATTATTTTTAATCGTATAACCACCAGCATATAAAACACACTTGTAATTGTTAACCAGATCAATCGATGAATCAAGTATGTTTATATTGAAGTCACCAAATATAATTGATTGAGGATACATTTTTAATTTTGACTCTAGATATTGAATAAACATAGAAGTGTTAGAATCTGGTGGCTGATAACAAGCAAGAATCCTAATGTTGCACAGTTTTATTGTCATAAAATCAAAGTTTTCTTTAGTCTCCATCTCCCCTAAAACAGCATCTAATTCATCCCGTACGAACATAGAAATACCGCAACATGCATGTTTAGGCGAGCTTACTTGGCGAATTAAGTGAAAAACTTTAAAACCGTCAATATTCACTACGAAATGTTGACAATTGATGTCATCATATTAACTAAGAAATGTTTCAACCAGAACAATAACATCTACAAGAAAATTTAAGTTATGTAAGAAATATTCCAATCGTTCAATTGTGTTTGAAACCGATTTATATTAAAATATAATGCCGAAAGATTCAATTGATTGATTTGTATATGCTGAGAAAAATCTGTTAATTTTAGAAAATGATTATCGCTCAAATTTATATTTTATATGTCATTGCTTACAGCTATTTAAATTGTTATTGTATTATGTATATGATTGTATTGTATTATTATATTACATTCAATTCATCAGCTGTTTTTACTATAACAGGAATGCTGTTTGCAGTAACCCGTACCAATATATTTGGATGCTTATACCATACGTACTTGATTTTGTCTTGTTGTTTCAATTTTAAGTACCTCTTGAAGATTTCGTGATTGTGGCTTGTTAGCTTATGATTTATGTAGAACAGCTTAGTATCATCAATATTAACGTTGGGTAATAATTTGTTAACCATTAGTGGCCCATGAGAACTGTGTAAATTAAAGAACTCCAGTTTGCTTTTGAAATCAAAAAATTTAATTTGGATTTGTAGAAATTGTATACTACTAACAACCTCTTCACTTGATTTAGGTTTATTGTACACATTTGCAAATACACTTTTTATTTTAGAAACATCAAACTTAAGAATGAAACATATGGTATGTACAGTCCTGGTAAAAAAAAATTGGGCAAACAAATTTATTGCAAATTGGAGTCTTTTTTTGCTAAAATTACAAAACTTTTGAAAGCAATTGGTTTATTGTTTCATTTTAAATACATGTACTCGTATGACGCAATTTTTTGAAAAAAAAAATTGACCTGTAATTTAGGGGCAAAACACCGAAAAATGACAAAATATTCAAAATACGTTTGATTGGTGTTAAAGTAATGTAATAAATTAAACAACAATTTTTTATTTATTTTTTGTTTTTTATTGATTTATAGAAGTTCAATCTTTAATATTAATATTTTGTTGGACCGCCTTTTGCTTTTATTACAGCGATACACCTCCGATTCATTGAATTTGATAAATTTTTCAAAGTCGCAGGAGATATGGATTCCCAAATCATCATCAACAAACTTTTTAAAGCTTCAATCGATCCTGGGCGCTTCCTTGCTACTTCTAGCTTCATTATAGACCAAATATTTTCAATTGGATTTAAGTCTGGACTATACGGGGGCCAGCTCAACACATCGATACTTTTTTCTTCGAAGTACTTTTTTACCTTTAAATGAAGAGATAAGAAATAAAAACAAGTTTCTAACAAATTATTTATGTTTATCTGAAAGCCAATTTGTCTATCTATAATTCAAAATTAATAACTCACAATTTTGGCGGTATGGTACGGAGCGTTGTCCTGTTGAAAAATAAATTTGCAAGTCTCGCCAAAAAGCTTTAACGCAGAAGGCTCAAATTCGTTCTGAAGGACCTGCAGATAAACAGCTGCTGTAACGCTGGAACTAAGGAAGCACAATCGAATAGTTTCATTTCCAGAAAAGCATCCCCAGACCATAACTCCTTCTTTTTATGGTGAAAGTCTTAAAAGACATTCGTTGCTAAGTCTCTCGCCAGGTTTTCTCCTTACGAGAATTCTTCCATCTCCAACATACGGCTTGAATTTTGATTCATCGGAGAAAATCACATCATTCCACATCTCTGGAGTCCAATTAACATGCTCCTGGGCCCTTAGCAAACGTTTTTTTTTTCACTAGTAATGTGAACTCAGGCTTCTGGACTGGTTTAAGTGCTTTCAAACCAGCTTTAACAAGTCTTTTTCTCACTAAGCCGGCTGAAATTTTTTTTCCCGTTGCTCGCTCAAGATCCTGTCTTATGTCCGATGAAGTTTTAAAACGGTTCCGACGACTTTGTAATAGTATAAAACAATTCTCCACTAGCGTTGTCTTTCTGGGCCTTCCAGAGCCTTTCTTTCTTTGTGTACCGCCCATCTCTCGATTTTTTTAAATATTCCACGCGACAGTACTTTTAGGAATGTTTAATCTTTCACCTATTTCACGCGTGGATAAATTTTCTCGCGCCAAAATCATCATATTGCTTTTACACTGGTCACTAACTTTTCCCATTTTTTTAACTAAAATTGCATTTTATTCTTTATTTGTCTAGGATCACTTACAGAATAACTTAATCTTACAAAATATGCACTATTTATATTCAAAAAATAAATTACAGGCAATAAAACATCTGCACCGTAATGACGGCCAAGAACGGTAGGCGTAAAAAAAAATAATTGCTTGCCCAATTTTTTTGCACATCAGTTGCGGGATTGTACCGGTGTAATAAAAGCAAAAGGCGGTCCAACAAAATATTAATATGAAAGATTGAACTTCTATAAATCAATAAAAAACAAACAAAAAAATAAAAAATAAATGTTTAATTTATTACATTACTTTAACACCAATCAACGTATTTTGAATATGTTGGCATTTTTCGGTGTTTTGCCCCTAAATTGCAGGTCAATTTTTTTTTTTTTTCAAAAAATTACGTCATACATGTATTTAAAATTAAACAATAAACCAATTGCTTTCAAAAGTTTTGTAATTTTAGCAAAAAAAGACTCCAATTTGCAATAAATTTGTTTGCCCAATTTTTTTTTACCAGCACTGTTTATCATTTGCAATAGTTTGTATATCAATGCCCTTCAACGGTGGTACACCAGATACAATAGCATCATTTTGGATACCGTTCTGCTGCATTTTATTAATTATTAATTTCAGATTCTCAATCTCCGAAGAATTTTTTGTACACTTGTCATCCACAGTTTGAATTTTTGTCCATTTCACATTTTTGTTGTTGAAGAACTCCAATTTGATTTTTTAGGTTAGAAAGTTGTTTAGTATGATCATTAAATAATTGGCTATGTAGTTCCAGTATTTTATGATTTATTAACATTGCACTCATCAAATCAGCATTTGTGATTTGTTCAATTTTACTCAATTCATCCATTGTTTTGCTACCACTACGAGTATTAATTGCCGATTTTACACTCATGAGTCATGATTGAAATGTCACTTTAACACGTTTGCACAGATAGAATTTTATCAGTTGATTTTTCGGCATTTTTTATAGACAAATATATTAATTGTTCATGGCAATCCCAATATTTTCGATTTGGTAAATCAGAAAAATACAGAGGCCAATCGCTCATAATATATCTACTGAAATAAAGTAGAAATATCTTCTCCCCTCCCCGTAATTTTGGCTGAAGGCCCAAAGAGTTATACCAATGTACCACTCTGCAAAAAATGAGAACCATTCATGAGTTCTTTCTGTTGGTTTCGTACTGAAAAGTGGTCTACTCATCAGGCAGCTACGACCAAACTACAAAAAATTCCACTCTAGCCACATACATTAAGTATCTGGCCAGAACGTACTGACATAGCGAATTATTATTCATTACATCAAATATAAAAACCCATGGAGAAACCTTATTTGTTTGTGTATTATGCCCACACGAGTTTATAAATACTATAGTTTCATTAACAATTCACTAATGTTTGAAAATAATTTTTAATATAATTTTAAACAATTAAATAAACTGATAGCAATTACGTGTGTATGTACGCCATTTTTCATTCCATTAGTATGTAAATTGATTCCGTTGGACCATCCTGTGAAACTACATATTCTATACATTAATATCTTCCAATTCATTCCACAAAAAGCGTGTATAATCCTCTCTCGATATCGAGCTCCATTCACAGTAATTGCATTGCCATTTTGATTTAAAATAAGTTTTAATAATGAAAACACGTTGTTCACTCGTGTACCGATCCATTTTAACTAACCTGAATGTTTGTACTTGTCGTCTGTCAAATAAAATATGGTATACTAGTATAAAAAATATAAATGGCAGAATAATTAAAAAGATATCTCAAATTTGAACACCCTTTACTATCTTCTACTCCTGTTTAGTAAAAAGTTTTTTTGGTTTATGAACAAAAGCATACTAAAGCTTTTGTTAATTGAAAAAACTCATGGTTGAAATTATTCCTCACGTGTTGATTTGAACAGCCACGGATTGAATTCATTATTCAGTAGTTGATCCCATGTCACTACAATAACAGTACATTACGTCATTAGGATTAACAGTGAAACTTTGTTTAATGATAATTATTTAATGAAGATTATTAGGCTTTTATTTATTAATAATTAAAAAACTGCTATTTTAGCCTATTTTTCAAAAACGTTTATTCAGCTAACGTTTCAAACAGAATTCCTGTTCATCTTCAGAGCTTCTAAAAAATTTATTTTGATATAAAATATGGTATAAACACAACTCAAAAACTACTTACAAATTGTTATTTTTAAATAAAATTATTAAATTAAACAATATTAAAAAGTTAATAATTATTTAAAAATATGTATTATATCAGAGCACCCTGTATTTTACAGAGCCATAATCAAAAAATCTGAGCTTTTATAAGGGAATTAGAAACGAGAAAAAAACGAAACTTTTCATAGTAAAACACACAAAACATATGGGAAATCACTTTTTTCCTAAGACAAATTTTTAAATGAAAACGTTACAAATTCTTAATTATGATTTCTGAAATAATTTCATAAATGTTTGAATTTCAACATATATGATTATCGTTTAAGTAAATCGTTTTCATTTTCTTGTAATAAATAATTTATTTAAACCAAAATTTAAAAATCATTTCATAACAACATCATTCTGGTCAAATTAAAATAAAAGCTTACTACTATTCGTTTGGTCATTAAGTAAATATACATTACATAGATGGCAGTGATGGCCGTAAAAATTTGGAAAAATTGTACCAACAATTACCACCTGGGGAAATTTCAAGTTAAAAAATTGTAGGAAAAGCAAAACAAATTCACAAAATATAGGAACGTGTGATAATTGTGCGATTAAATAATTTTTTTTTCGTATTTTTCTGTAACCATTTTAGACATCTTACGTACACTAATAAAACTAAAGATAAATTTAGCAAGTATTATTTTAATTTGTCAGAGCCAACTTTGATGTATTTTTCAAAATGAAAGTTCGAAAAATATATTTTAGAAATAATTTAACTTTAATATTTCTACAATTAATATTTAATTAATACCAATATAGCCTTGTTGAATATTGTTCTTAAAGATATGTAGAAAACTTTTATATAAACATTTTATAATATTTTTGCTTTTTTCATTGTAAAACTTGAAGCTAAAAAACACCATTTTTACTATGGATTCCTATGGAAATCAGTGAAAAGTTATACCACTAAAAAAGCTTCTAAAAAATACGTCATTAAGATTATGGCTCTATACTCTAGAAGGCTCTGATTATATACATATGTATGTATTATGTATGTAAAGAGAAAAAAAAATTTTAATTAAAAAACATTTTATTTGATCACGTAAAGGCACTTCAAAATAAAACAATAATAAAAATTTAGCTAACGAGGTCTTGAATTCTTTTGGTTTTGTGGGTTTTATCAATCGGTGACGTTTCAATTACTTTTATAACTGAAAAAAATATTAGAAAGTCCCTTTTCACCTAGGATTGCAAGTGTAGCCTAGCAAAAAGTACATTTTTATAATCGTAACAAAAAATCCAACTTTAATATTCAATAATTTTATTAAAACAAGCTACTTTTAAGGGGTTAGACCAGGGTAAAGTTGAAAAAAGTATATAGTTTTTCCCGAACTTTTCTATAAAAAATCGCTTGAACAATTTTTTTGAAATGTTGTACATTAATAAAAAGTGAGGTTTAAGGAACAGAAAAAAAATGTTTTAATACGGCCATGTCTGAAGACTATGAACATTCCAAAATGGCGTTCTTTTAAAAAAACCTTTTAAGCGGTTGAGAACAAAACAGCAGTAGGCCTCATCTGTAAGCAATAAAAGAAATGGTTCTTAAAGTTGATGTCTAGTTAGCGTTTATCGTATGGAATTGGAAAAGAAACAAAATAGCGGTTTCAAAAAAGTTCTGAATTTCCGCGAAAAACTTTTCAAATGACTGCCATTTTGTTTATTTTTCAAATTTTGTCAAACGATAACTGGACACATTAATTTTAAGACTCTTTTTGTTTGCTTACAGATGATGCTTACTGCTGTTTTGCTGTCAACCGCTTAAAAGGCATTTTTAAAAGAACGCAATTTTGGAATCAATAACTGATTAAAAAAATTCTTTTTTGTTTTCCTTAAACGTCACTCTTAATTCTTGTACAAAATTTTTAGTCAAACTATTTTTTATAGAAAAATTCGAAAAAAAACACAATATTATTTTTACAACATTATCCTGGTCTGGCCCCTTAAGACGTTTGGAGATAAAACCTGTTCTATGTTCTAGCCATGAGAGCGGCTTTGAGTTGTCGATGAAAACGTTCGAGCATGCCATTTGCTTGCGGATAGTAAGCCTTTTTACGTATCCTATGTGATCAGAGGAGTTTCTTTAACTCAGTGAATAATTTTGTCTCGAATTGCGTTCCAATGTTCCATGATCAGTCGTGGTGTGCAGCGGCACGCCGAATTGAGATACGTAGTTGTTTGCGAATGTGGCGGCAGTGGTTGCGGCTGACATGTTGGTCATGCAGCATGCTTCGGGCCGGAGGAAGTGGTCCTACGATGTCTAAGTGGATATGTTCGAATCGAAGAGGTGGAAACTTGAATTGTCCATTGGGTGATTTTGTGTGCCGTTGGACATTAGCACGTTCGCAGGATAATCAAGAACGAGCCCATTGATTTACGCCTTTGTTTATACTGGACCAAAAGTAGCGAGCAGTAATTAACTTACGAGTGGCACGGATATTAGGATGCGAAATGTTGTATAGTGTGTCGAAGATGGTTGGACATAGCGATCCTGCTACGTATGGGCGGTTGTACCCAGTAGATGTTTCTCAGATGATTTGAAGCCCAGGTATTTTCAAAAGTTCTAGTTTCATTGGTGAAGTAGTCTGACATTCGGAACCAGAAAATAAATTCTGAAGGTCTACTAATAGTTGACTAATATAATCTTAGTGGCGAGATTGCCTTGGATTACGTTTAATTTTAAATCAATTGATTTTTTCGGCTTTTTATAGACAAATATATTAATTGCTCATTAATTGTTCAGAAAAGTAAAGAGAACAATCACTCATAATATATCTACTGACAAAAGTAAAAATATCGTCCCTCCCCCCCCCTCCTCCCCGTACCCCGCCCAAGAGTTATACCAATGAATTACTCTTCAAAAATAAGAACCCTCCTTGAGTTCCTATGTTGGTAGTTTGGTTTCGTACTGAAAAGTTGGTCTACTCTACTCGGCAAATCCCTAATTCGACCATGTGTTGGAATTCCGTAAAAGCGGCTTTGTGACGGATCTAATCTAATCTACTTGGTCTTGACACAGGCCCTGTTGCTACGATATGGTGGACCACATTGTATCATGCTGTGAGCGACGGAAATTGTCTTAGCTGAGAGCCGTGCTGTTGTTGATCGTAAAATTGATCGATGTCGGTGTGTTGACGCGAACCATCGTGGCATTGATTGACAGCTTAGTCGCTGAAACAACCAGCCGTTTGTGTTTGAGATCAACAAGTAATCCGAATTTGTTGTGTATTGTTGTGCCATTGGCGGCCGATAAGATTAGATCAGGAATTCGTTGTAATAATGAAAATTATTGCTTGTAGTTTTGTGCTCGAATAACTGAAAGGTCAGCGCCAGTGTCGATAAGAAAAGTGAGATTGTTAGTCTTGTCATGGAAAAAAGGCGGCTTAAGTAGAGGGTGTAGAGATATTGATTCTACCCGTTGGTTTACTCATTTTTGATTGAGTATCTACATCCATGGATTTTGCGGATGTCGATTGAACTAATGTATAGGGTCTCGTGCATTTCTGGGCCATGTTCACTAAATTTATTGTGGTACTAGCAAACGCCTTGTTTGTAGCTAGTGCTGGGGCTACGAGATCTTGAACCTCTGTGACGAGGATTGTCGATCTCTCGAGCGCCTGCGTATATATTTAACATTGCATTAATTTTCGATTCGAGGTGAGAGAATCTGTCTTCTATCGCGTTATTTTCGTCGCGATTGTGGTTAGTATGTCCTGTGGATTTTCCTAGCCTATTGTATGCTGCTATGCTTTGCACATTTTGTGTTGTTGATTCGTACATTTTGTCCGCCGGTTTGGCGATTACGTCCGGTAGCAAACTATCTGGTTGTGCGAGCATAGCGATTTTTATGATTTCAGGTAGTTCCCTGATCCATAAGGACTTAACAATCTTGTTATTGAACTTATTTCCGGCTAGGTTGCAAATGTGTCTGAGTAGTTCTGACGGTCGCCTATCTCCGATGTATTGTCCGCAGAGCAGTGTCTTCAGCGTGCGCTCGTCAAATGGTGAGAATCTGTGGAGGAGCGCTTGTTTTATTGTTAAATATGGGTTTTCAGTTAGTGGAGCTTGGAGAAGGTCCGATATTACATTGATAGTTTCTGGAGACAAAGCGGACAAAATGAGCATGAATTTTGCTCTGTCGCTTTTGACATTTTGCAAATGAAATTGTAGTTCTGCTATACAGTACCATTTTTTTGGTTTCTCTTGCCAAAAAGGTTGCAGTTTTATTGGCATTACAACTACGATTTCGCCAGGTTGTTCGGCGGTATGCACAGGCTCGGTATTTGTTTCGTTTTATCTTAATATAACGCACTATAAGAGCGGATGAATCGAGAAAAAAAATGTTAGCAAAGAAAACGAAAATTGGAATGTTTACCATGTGTAGAAAAAAATTAATGTGGCACCTGTTGGCCTACGCGTTGCCCCCAAATTACGGGACGAGCGTGTCTCTTCGTACGGGGGGGGGGGGGGGGCTCGATAAAATAGTAATCGAAATAAAAATATCAATAATAAAGAAAATGAATAAACATGGTTCGTATTAGTATAGTGGACCAAATCCAATAAACGAAACAAAACCAGTATGTATATTCCCGAAAAACAACAAAGCAAAAAAAAAACTACGCTCGAGCAGGGTGGCAAAAAAATATATATCAATATCATCGGATTGCAAGCATTTCTGACAGGAAAACATTTTGATGACATCCACATTTGTAAAACTTTACGTCTCGGTTGAGAAAACTTAGAACTCGATTACGCAAAGGTCCTAATAAAATCGAAATTTTAATCTCCGAATCTGTAATCGAAAAAGCTAACAACCCGATATCCGAGATGTTGAGACGCTATTTTATTGCCTCGGTTTGCCAATTAATTTTAATTCTGAACCACCTCTGCGTAATCTATTCGAAGCTAATAGTCCCTTTTTAGCGTATTTCTGCCGATTTCCTTGGTCCGTACCGTACGCAAGAAAGAAGAATGGAAAAACGTCGATTTTGATCATATTACACCAATATGGTCGTTTTCCAGTTTAACTGGCTTTAATTTA
Source organism: Tipula vernalis (assembly GCA_958295665.1). Lineage (NCBI taxonomy): Eukaryota > Metazoa > Arthropoda > Insecta > Diptera > Tipulidae > Tipula > Tipula vernalis. The sequence goes on along the minus strand of OY282560.1, from coordinate 241,963,175 downwards.
CATTTTGATCCGCAATTGTTAAATCGTAAAAATATTTTAATTATTTTGTTGTTTAAAGTTTTATTACTTATTAGTATTAATTATTATTAATAGAACAAAGTATTTTTGATTAAAATCTAGCAGTTTTATTTAAGTTGAGATTATGTTTTACTACTGTCACAAAAATGTGCGTTCCATTGAACATCTTTTAAACCTATTTCCTTAATTAGATTATGTTTACTTTCTCCCAAATTTAATGAATGTAACTGTGGTTCTAAAATTGTTGGAATCCGATGATTTAAATAACAGCCAAGTATTTAGCTTTGAAGAAAAGTTGACGAATTGTTTTTATGTCGATATCCCCAATTTCATTACTAAATCATAAAGTTGTTATTATGGTTTTCGGGTGACACTTAAGACATCACAATCAATCGTTCTATAGGTTTCACTAAACATCGTAAATTTATTTATAGTTCTATAAAAAATCATAAAGAATTTTTGTTGCCGATTCTTTTGTACCTAAAACCCCATTAATAATCCCATTATCATCTATCCTTTTAACACAAAAAAATATCCCCAAAATGCAAAATTGATTGATGAAACTGGTGTGAACATATTTTTATTGCCATTATATGTATGTACATTGTGTATACACGGCGTTACATAACACCGAACTTAATTTGTTGAATTAGGCTGTGTTTTAACGGTAAGAAAGTTAAATTTTTAACTATGATACAAAATATTAAATTTTCCTTACCTTTTAACCGTTTTGTATTTCAATTACTACAACTGATTAAAATTATGTTTACGTTTCATATTTTTATTGTGAAAAAATCTGAAAAACAAAATAGAAATTTTGAAAGTTAAAATGTTTGTGGTGAATAAAATGTGAAAAATTTTACTTTTTGGCTTTTTATGCGATTTGTTATTCGTTTGGAAAACAGCCTTACTTAAAATAAAAAAGGTATATTTGTAGAAGCAAAAATAATACGTTTTTTCCAAATTCTTCTTACTTACAGCTAATCAAACAACGTGTCGGTGTACCACTGTCATCGGCCGCAGAGTATTATGTGCGGAAAACGGATCGCCACTTATGGGAACATATGAAAAAATATTCTCTCAAGAGCATCGAGGATGGTGTATTAGCATTAAAGTAAGTACTTATTCAACAAATTTAGTGTCCTGTGCTGCAACTAGTGTTTATTTGTTAATGTCAGGCAACTTTTTCACCATTTTTTCCTGTTTTGTTTGACAAATTATCCTTGGGCCCGAGAAAAAAAATATAGAATTACATATCCACTACAACACCATATACTAGGTCTAACAGTACAGAAAAAGAAGAAGAATACAAAAAAAAAACAGGAAAATGTTGATTGAAACACTTTGCTACCATAAATTTATAGCATAATCCTTAAAATAACATTTATTTTATTCAACTTTTAGATTTGAAATATTAAAAATATTTATTATCAATAAACAAGACGATAAAAATCAATATTTAAAACGATTTAGAAGTCATTGCGAAAGGTAGATGAAAATAAGATGAATGAAAATGATATAATCGTACAATTATATGGGTAAAAAAAAAAAAAATTTACAGGAGAATCTAGATTGGAAAATGTGTGGCAAGGATTTGTTGTTTGCAATTTCAAGTTATACGGTACCTTGGCATAACATTTTAGTGATATAAAAAACAACGTGGTTATGACCTAATAAATTTTAACGATTTGTTAACATTTTTGCCCTTAAAGTACAATATATAGGTAATATTCGAGTACGTAGACAGTGGACTGTTGACAAGTACAATTATAAATGTATAAGTACTTGTTAGAATGATGATTTACACTTTTACATTGCATTGGTTTCATGTTTTTTTTAAAAGTACGGATGTATTAAAAATGTTGAAAGATGAAAAATTGAAATAAATTTGGATCAGAGAAAGTTTTACTTAGTTACAGCGAAGAGGTTGTTCATTTCAGTAAATTAAAGTAAATTGTGTTTATTTAGACGAATATTTGTTATATAATAAATTGGTACATTGTTCGACAAAGGCAAATTCAATTGACGTCCCAATATAAACCCGATTTTTCCTCTTTGAAGAGTATCGAAGCAAGACATCAAGGTCTCTGAGGTGCGGCCAGAAACTCCTTTTTGGATTGTATAAAACTTGCGAACGCAAGATCTAAACAGGTGCCTCCCACAGTCGTAGCTAGGATGTTCGATACATTCGACGTTGCGGCGGTTCATGCATGTATAAATGCGTTCGCCATCATACACGTCAAAACAACGCGCCCATTCTACATTGCTTCCAGGTATACCAACTGCGCGACATAAAACGAAAACAGAATTACAGAACAGATTAACAAAATGACGAAATGACAAAATACAACACAATTTAATTAAATAAATATAAAATAAACCATAATTATAACCGATTAAAAGTGCATACAGTTTTAATCAATCAATAAAAATACAAAACAAAAATAAATAACACAAAATTTTGTTTTTTGGAATTTTTTTTTTTTTTTTTTTTTTAAAAACATCTTTATTGATATGGCTACTACAATCTTAAACATTATTAATTCATTAGTAAGGTTGACATTAGTACTTATGAGATAAGCATAAACTTGTGTGGGTCTGCTGGACCAGTATCCAGTTCCCTTAAGATATAATATTCATACGGTTAGCTCATGTGGTTTGATTCGTTTGAGCCGCCTTATTTCGTTTGTACTGTCCAGTAGTTGTACGGCCTCAACGTTGGTGTGGTTAAGAAGCCTCTTCTCATGTTTAATGGCACATTCGCGGATGACGTCGTCTATCAATTGTATTTTTAGATCATTGTGTATTTCTCTGTTAGTCACAAATCGGTAAGCGTTGGTGACCATTCGAAGAAATTTATTTTGGCTACGTTGTATAATGTCTCTATTGGATTTATGAGTACAACCCCATAGCTGCGCACCATACATCCATATTGGTTTGAAGATAGTCTGGTAGACTAGTCTTTTGCAATACAGGTTCATTTTGGAATGATGCCCAATTAACCAGTACATTTGACGTTGTTTTAATCGTATCTGTTCAGCTTTTTGTCTCACATGATGTTTCCAGTTGAGCCTTGAATCTAAATGCAGACCAAGGTATTTAGCCGATTCAGCCTGCGGCACTTGCACCCCATTGAGGTATATGTGTAGACTGTTATTTTTGTGTCGGAGCGTAAATGTCACATGGGTTGATTTGAGCTCATTAAGCACTATTTTCCAGTCAATTGTCCATTTAGTAACGTCGTTCATTGCTCGTTGAAGATTTTCCACTGCCCTTGGTTGTGATTCGTCTACTGACATAATTACAGTGTCGTCAGCGAACGTGCCGATGAATGTTTTATTCGTTGTAGGTATGTCCGCAGTGTAGATAAGGTAGAGGAGGGGTCCCAATACGCTTCCCTGCGGAACTCCCGCTAGAGTTGGATAAAAGTCAGAACATGTTTCTTCATGGATGACTCTGAATTGGCGATCAGAGAGGTATGATTCAAGCAGCTGGCAATAGTTTTGTGGTAGCATTTTGCTCATCTTGAATGTCAATCCCTCGTGCCAAACCCTATCAAAGGCCTGAGATACATCCAGAAATACGGCGGGGCAATATTTCTTTTCTTCTAACGCTTGCTCTATTACCGTAGTTATTCGATGGACTTGATCTATTGTGGAGTGGTTATTCCTGAATCCAAATTGAAAATCAGGAACGTTTACCATTGGCTTTAGACGTTTTAGTAGTAGTTTTTCAAACAGCTTTGATAAGGTCGGAAGCAGTGAAATTGGTCTGTATGATGTTACTTCTTCATCTGGTTTACCTGGTTTCTTCAACATAATTATTTGAGCCGTTTTGAAGCATTTGGGTATATACTTCAATCTCATACAGGCATTAAATAAGTTTGTGATCATGATGATTGCTTTGCGTGGAAGTTCCTTGAATAGACCCGGTGATATTTCATCAATTCCTGGTGCCTTTTTTGACTAAGACTTTTGTCGATTTCTTCAGCAATTTCCATTGGCGTGACCCTTTTAAAATCCTGATTTGGTTGATAGACAGGTGTTACGTCAATGTTGGATTGAATGTCATGGGGTTGAAACACTGTTGCTAGGTGTTGAGCAAAGAGTTCCGCTTTTTCTTTGTCATGTCGAACCCAATTGCCTTGAGCATTTCTTATAGGTGGTACTCGAACTAGAGGTCGTTTAAATTTTCTGGTTGCTTTCCATAACGAGTAGTCCTTATCCATTTCTGGACCTAGCCCGCTTAAGTAGTTGTCGAAGCAATCCTGTTTGAAGCTTTTGATTAGCCTATTGACTTTGTTACTTATTCGATTGAAGGTGGTTTTGTCAGCGGGATTTCTGGTGAGATGCCATATTCTCCTTGCCTTTCTCCTTTCCTTGATCTGTTCCCTGATTTCAGCCGGGTATTTGACTTCAATCTCCGCTTTGTCCTTTAATTCTGGAGTAGCTAGACTGGCGGCCATACGAGTGTATTCAATGAAATTGTTTGTTTGTTGTTCCAATTCTTCATTACTTTTAATACTAACTTTTAGTTCAACTAGCTCTTCCAGTTTTTCTCTGAAGAGGTCCCAATCCGTGAATCTATTAGTAAGGTTTTGCTTCTTTTTTTTCTTGATGACTATAGCGCTTACTGACAACAGTACAGGAATGTGATCAGATGTTAAGTCGTTAATTCCTTCGACTATAGTGTAATTGGATGAAATACCTTTTATGATGAAGAAATCAAGCAAATCTGGTATTTTTCCTGCATCCGTTGGCCAATACGTTGGCCTCCTTGGAGACAGATATTCACATTTGTTTTCATGAATGGCATTGAACAAAGCATTTCCTTTCCCAGGAGAAATTAGCCTGGAACCCCAAGCTGTATGTTTTATATTATAGTCCCCTCCAATAATAAATCTTGAACCGAGCTTATTAAAGACGTTATTAAATTGTAACTTCGTTGGTGTATGCCATGGAGGACAGTATGCTGCCGCAATATTTAGATCTGCGCCATTATATTGGATTGAGATAACAGTTGCTTGCATGTAGCTTTCTCGAATATCCTCTTGTTGATTATGTTTGATATTATTTTTAATTAGTACAGCTGAACCACCTCTGGCTCTTTCACTAGGATGGGTTGTCCAGTAGGAATTAAATCCCTTTATTCTAAAAAAGCTTTTGTTGGAGAAGTGCGTTTCTGAAATAAGTGCAATATCTATGTTGTTTGTATGGAGAAATATTTCCAGTTCTTGGGCTCGTTGGTTGAGCCCATTAGCGTTCCAAGTTACAATGCGTAGGAACGAGTTAATCATTTGTGTGTATGCTGACTTTTTTTGCTAGGCGGATAGAAATTAATTTCTAGTTTTGCCACCCTTTCTGTTAAGTGACCAAGTGTCTGTTGAATTTGACTAAGCTTTTTAATAATTTCAAAGTTATTAGACTCGTTATTAACTTCTATATGTTTGTTGTTTTGGTTTGATTCATCAGCAGATAACTTGGTGATTTGCGCATAGAATAATCCAACTGTGGATGGTGTGATTGTTGTTTGTGGTTTAGCAGCTTTGGTTTGTAATCGCTGTACTACTCTTGTTCTATTATTCTGTTGACTTTTAATTTTGTTCTGATATACACAGCATCCTTTATAATTTGCAGTATGTCCTTGTTGTTGACAAAGAGCACATGAAGGCGCGATATCTGGTTGTTTTTTGCATTTTGTCGTGTGATGATCTCCAGCACATTTAACGCATTTGGTTTGACGATAGCAAAAACTCTTGGTATGTCCAAGTTGTTGACAATTCGTACATTGTGGAATGTCCCTTGTCTTGTTAGGTGGCTCAATTTTAACTATACAGTACGCAAGTTTCTTGATGTTGTATACTTCTTTATTGTTGTCTTTTTGTTTTAAGTCGATGTAAAACAAGGGAAAGTGTTTCTTGTCTTTTACACCATTAGTTGTGACCATTTTGTATATGTTAGTAATACCTGCGACTTCATGTCCCATTTTTTCTAAGTCTGCTTTAATTACATCGTGACTAATGGAAGATGGTAAGCCTCTGATAACTACTCTATAAGCCTTTTCGCTCTTCAGCTGATAGGTGTGATATTCTATATTTTCTGATTGGTTGCTGGGTTCTTTTTTTAATTCTTCCAGTAATTTTTTGACATTTCTGTAATCATTTTCATTTTGAAATGTAATTTTAATGTCACTATTTGAAAGCGCCTTAAAATTAGTTGATTCACTAGTGGTTTTTATTACTTTTTGTCGAAAAAGTTCGACATTTTTGATATTGCTCACGTTAATGGGTGGAGGCAGTGGTATTTTTGGGGTTTTCTGTTCTGTGTTATTGATCACAATTTGTGTAGTATTTTTTGGAGGAGTTTTCGTTTTTGTACGCCTGCGTTTCCTAGCATTTCTGTTATCAGCACCGGAAACTTCTTTTTCCAGTTCTTCCTCATCTGTGCAATAATCCTCTTGACTCAGAGCACTGAATCTATTATTCTGTTGAAAAACTGGAAATTGCCGCAGCAACCAGTTGGAATTATTTGAATGTTCATGTAGACTGGCTGATGGCTGAATATGGTTTGAAGAAAGACTGTTAACTCGTGCTGAATCCTTAGCTATGCTATTTTTAACCTTTTCTTTTAGTGTAGAGTTTTCTCTCTTAAGTTCAGCAACTTCATTGCTCAGCTGCGCGATTAGTTTCTCCATTTTTTGAAATTTATTTAACAGCTCCTCGCTATTTATAATATTTGTTGATGCACTCGGCATTTGTTCTGATAATGAAGTTACTTTTTCAGTGGAGATTGCGTTGTTTGCAAATATTTTTTTTATTGGTGATCTGATTGTAATGGAGCCCTTTCGGAATGAAAGTTCTTCCTCGTTACTCTTTTGAGCGTTGATATCGCTTAGCTTATTTTTGGTATCATTTGAATTATGTAGCAATGTTTGGTCCCCCGTAGAATCCATGGGACCGACCTCCGGAGAGAGTGGATTTTCCTGAACATCAGGTCTGCCACCTAGGGTATTCGTTTCCTTGTTTGTTTTATCCATTGCTTTGGTTTTTATAGTGTTATTACACTCGCCTCTAGAAGTTCAGCCGTTGTGATACATTAAAAATGCAAAACAAACGTTGCCCAGGTGCTACTGCGTGGAGGTAAACTAGAGACAGTTGATGGTTTCTACATAGTTGCAACGTTGGAGTATAAACCAATTTATAATTGGCTATAAACGGTCAACGCCTACCCTATTGAATCCCACCCAGCACCCGTTTTTTGGAATGAATAACTGAATGAGTAGTTGCAATACGGACCGTTTTGTTTGTTCGACGGGTTGATGTTTGATCAGTCGAATTGAGAACTCTGTATGCTGGCTTGAATCGATCGATTGAAATGTTAATGTTTTTTCCATTAATCGATACTATGAAATGCTTTCGTACACGGAAAAAACACTTTAATAAAGGTTGTTATATTTTATGTATATTAACTCTCATTTACATGAGAAAATTTGCCCCCGTGCCAATTTTTGAGAACCTTTAATATATGATATAATAAAATATTAGTTGTTTAAATGGTAAATACTCCCATGTAAATTACATAAATTAATAATTTTTTAAGACTGAATTTCATAGCTATAGGTTATTTTCATATTAGTATATCAACACCCTTTATATAAATGATAACCTCTGTTAAACATGATCATGATAGTTAAATGTTGTAAATATAGGGACTAACACATTTTGTAGAAACCTTACGCTGGCTTCATAACACATTTACATATCCACTATAGCAATACATAATAAGCTTAAATAGGAGAAATTATTATAAAAATAATAAAACTGATGCGGTAAACATGTTAATAATTAATATTATGAAATTGACCACTTTCAAAATTTTCATGATAGATTCATATATTTTTTAGAAACTTTTCGTAAATTATAAAGGATTCGTTATAATACAATTTATTAAATATGCTTATGTAACTTTATAATGATAGTAGTTTAAATAAATAAAACAACAATTTTAATTTAATTCATTAGTTTATTATTTATAACATAATTTACTTAACTTTACGTTTACATACTTGTATATAATCTATTCATTAAATATACATACATATATTTATATATCACGATTAACTTCATACAATATAATTCTTATAAATTACGTTTATTCAATTTTATCATAGAGGTGATAATCAAAATAAATTGTTTTTAATTCTATCAGAACTAATATTATCAAATTATTAGGACAATCATACTTAATTGCTTTCACTTTAAAAAATATAGGGTTAACTCCGTCCGAATCAATATTAAATACTGAATTAATTTTAATTTTCCTGTTGTTAATATTAATCCAAGAATAATTATTATTTTCTAATAATTTGCCAAATGTTATGTCATTTTTTATGTCCATTATCCTTTCAGAACTACGTACGCTGCCAAACATTAATCTATTAAATATAGTTTATTTTTAAACATGTAATTATATTGCAATATTAACTTATATTATTCACTTGTACTGACGTTTAAACGAAACGATTAATGGCGAGCAACTGAAAACCAAAACGTTGTTGAACAAGTTTTAACAATAGGTTAACGATGTGATGCCGAAAATTTTTTTTTTTGTTTCCTCGGGCAATCGTAAAATTGAATATAGGATCGTATGATCGTATCTCTTTCACATTAGCGACGAATCCGATATTTATGAAAAACGTTCTCATAAGCTAAAGAAAAAAGTAAAGACTAACAATATATTGAAATTATCTGTTGGAAATTAACAAATAGTCTGTAATATTTGTAACAGACGGTCTCATTGATGTAATAAATTTAGGGTTTTGCATATGAAAATCTACTATTTTGCATGAGAAGCTGGTAAAAAATTATATAATAACTCTTCTATTATTTTTACAGAATAGCTAAATCAAAAATAATAAAGATTATTTTATTTAGGAGACTAATTATATAAATTTATTTCCAATAAAACTAATAAACAATGTTATTCTATATATTAACGGATGTGATTTTTATTAAATTGTTTTTAATAATTTAATGAATGCTCTTGCGTTTTATGAGAAGGGTTGTCATATTTTTTTTGTTATGCGTATAAGAATGATTCATATGAATTTTTTTTTCCGTGTAGTCTACGTATTATTTTATACGGACCCTCGTAGGGAGGAGATTATCCCATGGGAACCTTGTCTGTTCTAATGAAAACTAAATCATAGTTGTCGAGTGATTTCGGAACAAAAATGTCATCTTCATGCGTGATGCAGTAAGCTTCGGGCCAGCAAGTGAAGCGATCAACACAGGTGAGCAAGTAAGTATGTCCATTAGATGGAGGAAGTGGACCTACGATATCTAAATGAATGTGCTCAAATCGACCAGGTGGAATCTCGAAATGTCCATGGGGTGATTTTGTGTGCCGTTGGACTTTAGCACGTTGACAGGATAAACAAGACTGAGCCCAATTGCCTACGTCTTTGTTTATACTGGGCGAGAAGTAGCGAGCAGTAATCAATTTACGAGTTGCACGGACTTCAGGATGTGAAATGTTGTGTAATGTGTCGAAGATGGTTCGACGTAGTGATGCTGCGATGTATGGGTGATTGTTCCCAGTAGATGTTTCGCATACAATTTCGAGGCCAGGTAGTTTGAAAAGCTCTAGTTCGCCAGTAGCATTCGGAACCAGAAAATAAATTCTGAAGTTCTAGGTCTGCTTTTTGTGTAGTTGCAATTTTGTGAAAGTCGATGTGAGTGTCGACTGTGGCCGTTTCATTGTCGGTTGTGCGGGGTAGTGTCCGCGACAACGTTGTCACGTCCATTGTGAATGTCCGTGGTAAATTGACTAATGTAATCCAAGTGGCGAGATTGCCTTGGATTACGTTCAGTTTTAGACTGGATTGCTCTAGTCAGAGACTTGTGGTCGGTGTAAATGGTGAAGTCCCGACCCCCGACAAAATATCTGAAGTGTTTAACTGCGCCAAAAGTATTCTGTGCCAATTCAGTCTTGGGAGTAATCTTGTGGCTGAAGAAATCGAGAACTATTGATATGAACATCAAACTCATTTATCCTGTGGAACAGTTGTTCCAGGTGAAGTTTGTACTGTTCCCCAGAGCGAGAAGCGACAAGAATGTCATCAATGGAGACGAAAACGAAATTTAAATCACGAACGACTTGGTTCATGAAACGCTGAAATGTTTGAGCGGCATTGCATAAGCCGAATGGCATTCGGGTGAATTCGAATATCCCAAACGGTATTGTGATCGCCGTTTTCTGAACGTCTTCAGGTGCGACGGGAATCAAATGATAGGCTCTGACGAGATCTATTTTTGTAAAAATTTTGCATCCATGCAAGTGCATGGACAAATTTTGGATGTGGGGTAAACCATTGTTAACTGAATAATGGATCGAGGTCGGTGTGTCGACCCGAATCATTGTGGGATTGATTGACAGTTTAGTCGCTGAATCAACTAGCCGTTTATTCTGGATGTCAACAAGAAGGCCAAATTTGCATAAGAAATCGGTGCCAATGATCGGACGATTCACAGCAGCTAAGATGAAAGCGTGCGTAAAGGTTCTTTTAAGTTCGATGTTCACCTGAAGTAGTTTAGTGCCGTAGGTGTGGACTATGGTGCCATTGGCGGCCGATAAGACTAGATCTGTTTCTTGTAATTTATGTGTAGCGAAATTTTCGAATGGTAATACGGAAAGGTCCGCGCCAGTATCAATCAAAAAGGTAATTTTGTTAGTTTAATCGAATATGAAAAGCGGCTGTTTACGTTGTCTTATGGTTTGCCGCCGCAACCGTAAGCTTTATTTGTTTGGGTCAGCTTGGTCCATTTGCATTGATGTGACGTTATTGGCCGGTGATCGGAAATTACATGGCTTGGTGCATTTGTTGGCCAATGCGGCAAATTATCGATGGTACCAGCAAATTCCTTGATCTTGTCGATTTCTGGAATTGGAGCGGTATCGCGTTTGCGAATATGATTGTCGGCCGCGTGAACGACTTCTGCTGGTATTTGCGAGCTTAATTAGCATTTGCTCGATTCTCGATATACGAGGTTTTAAGTTGTCTCGACTATTTGATGTTGAGTTGGCTCTACCGTGTTCAGGATTCGAGTCGCCTGGATGCTGCCTGTGAGTTGATCTAGACCGGCGCTGGACCGTGCCAATGGTGTTTATTAGTGATAGTGCCTCATGCAACTTATCGGCCGTCTTCGCCAGGTCGTCCGTTACTACCGATTCCGGTTGAGCTACTAACGGGTTAAAATAGCTATAGGGTTAAAATAGCTTCCGACTAAACTTTTGATTTGGCGCAACATTTCTGAGGGTCGCCGGTCTCCTAAATCCTGTCCACTTAACAGCGTCTCCAATAGCCTCTCCTCTGATGGTGAGAGTCGCTCAATTAGTAGTCGTTTGATCGTTTCGTAACGATCCGAGGCCGGAGGGTTTTCCAATAAGTCGAAAATGATATTGCAGTTATCCGGTAACAGTGCCGAAAGAATATGAATAAACCTCTGGCGATCGCTCGAGGCCTTTTGCATTTCAAATTGTAGCTCAGCCATAAGAAACCAATTCTTTGGGTTCCTTTCCCAAAACTGGGGCAGCCTGATGGCTATGGTTTGAGCTGTAGTCTCCAAAGTTGTGCCGGATATGTTTTTATTGATTTCTTTCATGGTTGCGTCATGACCGGTGTGCTTGTTTTCCTCGTCACTCATGTTAAGTGAGAGAACCGAATGTATACGCATAAAGGTAATGTGTTGCGACAAAAAAACAAAAAATCGCGGTACACGAAAAAAATATCAAAAATTTACTGATTACGTTGACCGTCAAGATACCACCGAATTATTGACTTTAATTGCTCATTAAAGTTAATATCCAACAACAATCTATTTTTCGGAATAATAACAGAAGAATTTATTTTATTAATTTTTTTGTTGAATGTTAATTAATTCATGTAATTTCTAATATGCTACCGGTGATTAGACCATTTTAATTGTGCTTTTATTAACACGAGAAATATATTAGTATTTACGAACAGTAATTCAACTAAACCGACTAATAGACAGAATTCTATTTATTTAATTATATGATTTTAATATGTTCCGAAAATTGTAAGAGAATTCAATCCAGTTTCGAACTGATAAGCTTATGATTATGAAAAATTTAATCTTCTCATCAGGCCACGGCGACTGGACTGATTATACCACAATTTACATTCTATATATACAGAATGTGCTCTGCGTTAAGTACTAGCGAATCATACATACTAATACAGATCAACTCTCTTACAATTTTTCTTCTTCACGATATTCACACAGCTCTGTGTGTACGCTAATTTTACTTTATTAATTTTTTTGTTGAATGTTAATTAATTCATGTAATTTCTAATAATATTTTTTTTTTTTCATAATCATAAGCTCATCAGTTCGAAACTGGATTGAATTCTCTTACAATCTTCGGAACATATTAAAATCATATAAGAATTTATTGTTTTATAGAGGAAGCGATCGTAAATGGAAACCAAAAAAAATAAAAAAAAATTTATACTAAATTTAGTGAAAGACAAAATATAACCGGGCAAGGTGGTGAAAAATTTACACGAAGCAAAGTTAAATTGTGAACAATGAGATTTTTTTTCGTATGAATGTAAATTATTTAGTTTCGAAATAATATAGTGAATATTTAATATACTATATATAAATAAAATTAAAAACAAGAAGAAAAAAATAATTGAAACTTAAAAAATACTTAGCTTATTTAATTGTTGCTATTGATGTCGTTGCACCCATTGTGTGGGTGTTTGGTACCTCGTATATTCGTTGTGTTTCCCGCTATCCACTGTAGTACTGATATTTGTTTTTTTTTCTGTTGTTGTCTCGTTTGCTTATTATAGTTTTTCCAATATTTTGATTTTATCCGCTAGCGATTCCTTTTTTGTTGTCGCCATCCTGGTTACTTTTTCTTTTGATAATTGGCCCGTGCCTGTTTAATTTTCGTTGATATGCGGACAAAATAGAGAAAATAATGTTTGTATTTTTATTTCTGACGCTTTTGATTAAAACCGAAAGAAAATATTTTAATTTGATACGCTGGAATGTTGCACATATCATGTACTTGGCACGGTTGGTTTTACCTCACCACGTTTTTTTTAATTTATAGCGTAAATATAATTGTATTAAAAACTCCCGTTTTAAATAAATTTCAAAACCTTCAAAAGAAACCTAATGGCGGCGAATACATTAGTTTTTTTCTAAAGGAAAAATGAAAAATTAGTTGGCTGGAGGTATTATACAAAATACGAAACGATTGTCTTTTTTTGAAAGCTAAAACGATTGTGTGGTTTTACTTGTCAAAAAAAGCAAGCGCGAAAGAAGCTGTTCATATACTTTTTATTTTTCTTGTTTCTCTTTCGCGTTGGTATGCCTGTATTTTAATAAGTCGGTTCATTTTGTTTTTTGGAATGTTCGCGTGCGAATTGATTGTAGCGCTCAGTGAATGTAAAAATGAATGTATGAATGTTTGAAAGTAATGTGCGAATGATAATAAATAAGTGAGCTGCTACAAAGTGGTAACGTATTAACTGTTATATTTAGTGTGTTTTTGTTATAATGAAACCCATGAAACAAAAACAACGCTACAACAACAATGTTTTATTGTTTTTTGCATTTGCATTCATTTCCGAAAATAAACTAACTATTTTAAATTAATCGATGATTGGCTAGTGTAGCGCGCAGGTGTTGTCGGGGGTTTAGGAGTGGATTAAGCGGTATAGAGACTGTGGAAATGTGGATTATTTTCCTGAAAGAGGTTTAGATAGAGTTACTTCAGAGGATGACCTGGAAAATCTGGTAAGATCCTGGAGAGGATAACTACCCTAATCATTGGAGTCTCCTTTGCAACCAGTGGAAAGAGCAAAATGGCATTCAAAGTTAGGATTGGCCGTCACACAGTCCAGTACCGAATTCGACCGAAAACGTCTGCCGTCTTATGAAGATAAAGCTGAGAGGAAAGAAAGTATAACCAAACAGCAGATTGTTTGCATTTTCAAAAAAAGATTTGGAAAGACTACACTACAAAGAAATAAATACTACAGAGTGGAACGTACTACAGGGTGACTGACACGAAGTGTTACCAACTTCAGACTGTTATTGCTGTCAAACCAGTGATGACAGAGCGCTCAAATTTACACTAATGACAGTTTATTCCATTGTTCACAAGCGTACAGAAGCATTTAAGTGGGAAATATTCAGAAAAAAAGTTATCCGCAATGGAATTCAAGCGTAATAGTGTGATTTCTCTATATTTAGCTGGAAAATTACAGCCGCAGTTTGTTAACCAGTTAAAATATCCGCACGTGAATAAAATGTTTGTGTATCGCACCATAAATCGTTATAACGATACTGGCAGCATTGCAAAACGCCATGGTGGTGGACCGAAACGCACTGCAATATCACCGTCTATCATTCGGAAGGTGAAGGCCAAATTGGCTCAAGGCGAACATTTCGCTCGAACGGATGCAGCACATATTGAAAGATCATCTTGGACTAAAGGCCTTGAAATTCCATAAAACGAATGGTCTCACCGATGCTCAAAAAAAAGTTAGAGTGGAAAGAGCAAAGGAGTTGTTACGCTTGCATGAAAGTGGCGATTTGCCGAATTTGGTTTTCTCCGATGAGTCACCGTTCATTATTGAGCAATACGTGAACAAGCAAAACGACCGGATATACTTGCCCGGCCGTTCTACTGAAAATTGGGACCAACAAATTGCCACTCGAAACCAAGCGCCGCCGATGGTGATGGTTTGGGCCGCCGTAACGGCCGAAAGCCGTTCACCGCTCGTTTTTTTGGACCGTGGCTCGAATTTAGCGAGATCATGTGTTGGAGGGAGAAGTCAATCAAGATTGGCTGTCTCAGTCAATCAAGATTGGCTGAGAAACAACGTTCCGCGGTTCATTTCCACTGCCCAATGGCCACCAAATTCACCGGATGCAAATCCGCTAGATTTCTCGGTTTGGGATATTTTGAAGAGCAAGGTTGGGACAAAAAAATACCAGAGTGTCGATCATCTCAAGCAAGCACTTCGCCGGGAATGGGCCAAAATACCGCAGAGCCACTTTCGTGCTTCATGCAATAGCTTTGTCGGCCGTTTGAAGGCCATAATCGCGGCTAAGGGTGGCCAAATCGAAAACTGCTAATGCAATTCGAAAATTTAAATATTTGTAAACATTTTTTACTTTGATTCAATAAAATTCATCAAAAAATAAAAATTCTGTGGCGTTTTGTTTTGGTAACACTTCGTGTCTGTCACCCTGTATAAATAAAATAATTTGATAGGCATAAAATGATGTCATTAGTTTTCATTAAAAACAAAAGATTAATGTATTTTTTATTGAGAAATTTTTGCGTAATGCCAGCAACATTTTTATTTACTAATACTAATCACTTATGTTGTTTTTGTTGGTTTAATTCTAATTTAGGATGAACCTCATAAGAGTAATATGTACAGCGTGTGAAGTTGTAATCTTGGTCTAACTGCGACTTGCATGATATTGAATAAATATGAAAGAAACTTTAAATCACTTGAGGACTTATAACTGATTTAGTGTTCAGTTGTACGCTAAAAGACGAATTACGTTTAAAAATGTTTAGTAGTCTTCACATATAAAATTATTTTTCCATAAATAAATAAATAGTTCAGCGTTTGACAGATGTTCGCTCAGAATTGTTACGGACAAAACTGATTGAGGTGAAATTTGGACAGTACGTAGGGTGAATATCACCCCTTCTCGGGGTGGAAATTAGTACACTAAAAACAACCGAAGAAATCGATAGAGGGATGAATTCTAAGCAAAAAATGTTATCTGAAGTTTTTCGATAAATCAATATTTTTCGTTATTCGCCATTGGAAATGTTGGTTTTTTACCTAAAAAATGCATGTTTTAGAGCGATTTTTCATGAATAACTCGAAAACCTTACGTTTTATCGTAAAATCATGATGATCAAAAATAAGGCTTATAAAATAACTAATCGATTGGTTCTTTCTTATTTCTGTAGATGTAATACAAACTAAGTTGTGGCTCGTTGAAGGTCAGTATTTGTTCGCTGAAAACTGAATTCGAACCTTTAAACGTTAAATAACGGAAAAATGACGAATTTTTGGAGGAAAACTTGTCAAACCTTTTTTAAAATACTTGAAAAAACCTTTAAATAAAAGGATATAAATGAGCTTTAGTATAAGTTAGCATGAAAACTTACCGATTATGATAAAAATAAAATGGTTGTCTCATTTTTTCGGAGGAAAAATCACCAATGGAAGCAATGGCTTAACCGCAAGAATTGAAATTAAACGTAATCCATTTACAATGTATTTTATTTAGGTACTAGAAATGTTTTCTATAAGCTTAGATTTGAAAAAAGTTTTATTCAATTTTGAAATGATTTTAGAAATTTTTGAAAAAAAATTCCTTTTTTCACAATAACTCAAAAACTAAAGAAGATACGTACAAAATGCAAGAGTACAAAAGTTTAGGTTTTCTTGATGAAAATTATTTGAGATATCACCGTTTTAAGTTCGCATTTGAGTGAGAGGATCACCTTCCCCGAGCCCTTTAAACTCAAAAATCTGAAAACCGAACGGTTGAAGGAGGTTCAACTTCACAGGGCTCATAGCCCTTGAAATTCTCTGCAAAATGGCTTGGAGGGATTAGATATCTTAAAAATTAAGGAAATTATCGTTAAAAAACCAATCTAGTTTTTCGGTGAAATTTTCGGATTGCTCTCAAATATGCATTTTTTAGATGAAAAATCAACATTTTCAACTCGCTCGTTGTTTTTTTTATACAAGTTTCTAGTACTATGAAGATCTATAAAATTTGGAACCAGTAGGAATTATTTCCTTTTCACTTTGTTTTCTCTATGAACAAAGCATACTTAATAAACTTATTAGGTATAGAAAAAATCATTTTTTTATCAGTGATCTACGGACCGTATGATGTCTAGAACCCTTTGTATCTCTTCTGTTCTAAGTCTGTCCATTAATAGTTAAGTGTTAATCAGTTAAATTTACACTGGTTTAGAAAAGTCAAAACTCAGTAAACACAGGACGCGTTATTATTTTACAATGTAAACTTATCGAGTTCGAGATGTATTGGGTACGGGCAATGTAAATATGTAATTGCTGTCACCATTCATTTTTGCATATCGGCAAAAAAACTTTTTCAATTAAATTTTTAATTTTCTCGCTTATTACAAAGAGTTTTTTTAAAATCATGTATTAATCGCAAGATAATTTCTTTCTGAACATATCCACAACATAAAACTTTTACAGTTTAGTGGAAAAATTTTGTAAAATTTGATTTGTGCGCAAATGGTTTTCATCAAAAATTCATCAATTTTGAAACATAATTACGATGTACTATAGAGAATTTGAAAAAAATCATTTATTACTCGCTTGCAAATACATTCAACTTTGTTTAAAATAAACAATTAAATCCATACTTTAGCCAGTGTGGCCAAAAAACGATTTGTACGATACTCACTTTTTGGTAAATTCTGTAAAGCACATAGAGCCTTAAGATTTTAGCTGCAAGCGCTATTTTGTAACGACCGTTTCACAGCAAATTATTACTCCAAAATTTTGTATTCTATTTGACGACATCTCTCGTCATGCAAGTACTAATGTACTACAGTGTCCTAAAGACCATTTTACAAAAACTAAACTATCCTACCTCTTATAGATTCTAAAATAATTAATACTTGTTTTGTTCTTTAGACCATATTAGGTTTTGTTTATCAATCTTTTAATTCTTTTTATCCAGTTACCCTATTGTATGGAGAAATTTTGAAAAAAAAAAAAAAAAACTTTGATATAACTGATATTTGTTGGGGTAAATTAGGACCAAATAATAAATTAATGTCATGGTTAACATAACACCCAACAATTCATTATGTGTCATTAATATCAATTTGGAGCTTTAAAATTCTTCAAAATTACGGTATTTTGTTGCTGTTGTACTTATGATGATGCGGACTATGAGATAAAATACCCCTATGTATAATAAAAAAAACTAAATGTCTATCCTTAATTAATTCAATTTATATTAAATGAAATAAAGAAAGTTTATAGATTTCCTTTCTTGAATGAAGAAACATAACACACACAATGTAACTACTCATTGTGTACCAGAATTATACTGGAACAGAACCCACCATGTAAAATTCACACAGCTAATAATTTTTTTTTTAAAATCAGCGACAAAAATAATACGAAATCGTTGTTCTGACCTATGATCATTAATTTAATATTTTTATTGTTGCTTCTATTCTAGAAATGGTACACTTGATTTAGTTCTTGCTGATAAACCAATATTAGACTATTATCGTGCTATTGATCGGGGATGTAATTTACGATGTATTGGCGAAATTTATATGGAAGATTCGTATGCGATTGGAATGAGTAAAGGGTGAGTATGAATATTTTACAGACATTTTTATATGTACATACATATGTATATATATATATATATATATATATATATATATATATATATATATATATATATATATATATATATATATATATATATATATATATATATATATATATATATATATATATATATATATATATATATATATATATATATATATATGTATATATATATATATATATATATATATATATATATATATATATATATATATATATATATATATATATATATATATATATATATATATGTATATATATATATATATATATATATATATATATATATATATATATATATATATATATATGCAGGAGATACAAACTCTTATTACAGTTGTTTTCTTATTTTCCAACAAATTTACATTTTTCTATGAAATAGTTTTCCATTGAAAGATTCAATTTCATCATTGATTGCAAAATATTCAAGTAATGGATATTTGGATATACTCACAGAGAAATGGTATGGTACATTACCATGCTTTAAATTGGATATAGAAATTGTGCAACCGAGACCGCTGGGGGTTGCTGCTGTGGCGGGTGTTTTTTTATTACTCGGCGCCGGTATGGTGCTCGGAATTTTAATTTTAATATTCGAACATTTATTTTTTAAATACACACTGCCGCTGTTGCGGCTTAAACCAAAAGGAACGGTTTGGAGGTCGCGGAACATCATGTTTTTTAGTCAAAAATTGTATAGATTTATAAATTGTGTCGAGCTGGTATCGCCACACCATGCTGCCCGTGAACTCGTGGATACTTTGCGACAAGGACAAATAGCAAGTTTATTTCAAAAATCTATAAAAAGGGTTGGTATTAGTTTTCTAGAGATTAAATTTTGATTTATCCGAAAATGATACGTGTTTAAGTGAATTGATTTGTTCCAGAAGGAGGATGAACAGCGCCGACGAAGACGGAGTAAAGCCCAATTCTTCGAAATGATACAAGAGATACGGAGGTAAAAATATTTTGTTAAAAATTATACTAAATAGTTTATGTTTTATTCATTTCCAACAGGGTACAGCAAGTGGAGAGGGAGACTCCTTTGCAAACTGTTGCCGAAATCGATGTAACCGATCCAACATCACCAATTGGTGGAACACATCAATCACATTTAATAGCTCCGTCACAACAACCACAGCCAAAATCAAGTCCTAAGCCCAAATTGTTTACACTGAAACGTGATACCCGGTCGCGGTCAAATTCATCCGGATTAAATGTTCGTCGTTTTAGCACCGATAGTATATTCGGCGAACATTTAGACACAATTGGACGTCGCCTCAGCCGTGACGTATCTTATTCACCCGAAGATTTAGGCCGAAAATTTCAAACATTCGGCAAACAAAGTTCAACAAATCGTAGCAATGAAAATATCGTTGATCATTACGCGGTACCAAATAAATTTGATACCTTCCCATCGAAAACAAATTCAAGGGAATTACTCACAATTGAAAATTTAAGACCAACGTCAATATTGAAATCACCTCGGCGCTCGCCATGTCGATCACCAATCCCACCACGAATCGACGAAGTAGAATCACCAGTTCGCGAAAAAGCACCAACGCCGGTACTATCAGGCGATGATTCACCGGATAAATTGCCGAAACCTAAAATACCACCGCGGAAACGATCCCCAATACCAAATTTCCCGATCGACGGAAATAAAATAGCTTTACAAAATAAATTACACGAAGAGTTAAAAGAGAAATACGGTCATGGGAAACGGAACAGTTGTTATGACAACGACAACTAGTTGAACGAAATAGATAATGCCACGGTTTTTTGGAATTTATTTAGCCACCCTGACACAATCGAATTAGGAAAATTTATTTGGGAGAATTTTCTATGCGGGGAACAAATTTTTTTTTGCTCAATTTTTGCTTATCGATCGGAATACATCGATATCGTTTCGATTTTTAGTAAACCGATAGTATTTGAGGTAAGTACTCATAATACATTTTTTAGTGATTAAAAAACATTAAATTTATTACGAAAACGTTTTTTTATTGAATTTCAGATACAAAATGAAAAACATTTTCTTTAATTTGTAAACAATTTTTAAAGCAAATAAAAAATCTTTTTTGCTCTAACATAGATAACCGAAAAAAAACTTTAAGAAAAATGTTAAATTTAGAAAAAGTGAAATTAAAATTTAAAAAAATAAAAAAACAAAACACACAAATTGATGGTTAACATTAGATGTAAAAATAAACAAACAAACAAAACCCTAAAAAATTTAATAACGAAGAACATTAATTAAAAAAATTTAATTCTTACATACAAATAAAAAATGAATTAATTATATAGAACTAATTTTAGTTTTTTTTACGTTTTTTTATGGCTTTATAATAATTGTAATTAATACATGTATAATTCAAATGTTTTGGTTCATAATGTACACATAAACATCTCTGTGATTTTATGGAGAAGGAAATATTAACGATTTTCATAAATTATTAATAAAATAATTCAGTTATTAGTTTATAAAAAACGCTCCGGAATTGAAGATCAATATAACAACAAGCAATAGCCAGAAACAGTTTTATTGTACATTTAGAAATGAATTGCAATGAAAATCGTGTTGCTTATTAAATAGATAAAGGCTCAAATGTTTTCGCGTTAATAAGGATCATCGTTATTAGTTTGTCTAATAAGAAATTATTTTTCTTGTGAATGTTTATTTTCTAATCTATCTTTTCGATCTTCTATCTAATAAGGATTATACTTTCTGTTTCGTTTAATTATTATTATTATTTTTTTTTTTTGCATAATAATCCAGACTGACTTATGCTAAAACAAACTATTCCTAGATAAAGTATATTTAGGTAAGCTTTCGCTAAAACCACTTCTAAGTTTTTTGCATGCCTTGTCGAATTTAAGCTCAATAATTTTAATTTTTGTTCTTCAAATAACATTTTTATGCTGCCAGAATTTAAGTCAACAAATTATTTACAAATAAAATATTGACCAATTTTTTTTAATTTCAGGATTGTTTTGAAATTTAGAACCTAAGAAACAATCGAAAAGTGCTTCAAAGCTAGGTAAATATTCAAAATTTGGCAACAAATTGAAAGTTCTTCATGTAGGTATCAATGAATATTATGGATTTGGTGTCAGGTCCTACAATAAATTTAGAATTGGTGAACTAATCAAATTCTGATGCAGTGCTTACAATTTAATACTTTGAGGCAAATTCAAAACAATTTTAAATTAAATGTTTAGAGGTTTATTTTTTCAATATTCCAAGCTTCTGAAACTGAAATTTGTGAGTTCCCATTTAAAATTAGCAAACCCTTTGTTTTAAATTTGTTCTTCCAGAATTTGATAAATTTTCCCAATTCATTTCATTCGTCCAAGAAATAACAAGCTTTGTCTCTTGCTAGTTTTCGGATGAACCTGAAGTTTAAAGAATTCCGGTGAAATTGCGAGTACCGAGGTATATATTTTTAGAATTGAAAGCCAATTTTTTTTATAATAAAACTAGCTGCAATTAGAAGAGCGGGCTCTACGAATTGTTCTAGGCAACCACAAGGCGCTAAATTGTCGCCGCCAATGACTTTTGCACCTACCAAAGTGTGGCTACTACTCAGAGATCGCTGTACTATACCTTCTGGACCAGCGTGCAGAACGTAACCGCTCATTTAAGACCAAATCCGTCAGTCTAAACTCATACCCTTACATAACAACGGGCCTCACCAAACTCCTTTACAACTTCAGCTACAACGGAAGCTGAAAATTGTACTAGCACCCACCGAAAGATTACATACACAGATATGACCTCACAGGCGAAAACCTGAAACACCGGGAGAAGTACTCTTATTTTAAAGTATATATTTGTTAGGTACTCCAACGCAAACCGAAGACTCACCCGATTGATCAAGTCATATGCTGGTTTGAAATCCAGGAAGATTTGGTGTGCATGTACATCTCGACATATCTAGTAATATTTAGAAAGAATCATTCGCAGTGAAACAACTTGACCAAGGACTGATCGATTCGAATGAAATCCTGCTTAGTATTCACCGATAATTTTCTCCGATAGCGGAGTGATTTGTTCCAATACTATGTAAGAAAGGAATTTGATGCTGTGCAAAGTAGAGCTACACTGCGATAGTTTCCGCGCTTCGATAATTTTCAAATTTGTGCAGCCTTGGCAAATAAAATTAGGAGAACGATGAATGTCGAAATCGTGGATTCAGACAATTTGACAAACAAAAGTAGATTACAAACATTTATAGATTCTATAATTGAACAACTGAACTGAACAATGCCACATTAAATTGGTACTGCTCAGCAAACAAACTGAGAAAAATCCTCTATTTTAGGATAAAAACCCGTTTTTCAGACAAAAATGTATTGGATACAAACATTAAAGTTGAGCTATAGTTGCCCTAGAGAGAGGGAGAGGAAATAAACAGGAATAAATAGGGTGCAATTATTTCCACCTTGATAAAGGAACATTGAAATCTGAATTGTTTTTATTCATTGTACCTGTGTAGTTTTGTGCCGTTGTGAGTGGTAAGGTATGAAGGAGGTTTCTTTCGTCGGTAAAGTTGTTCATTAATTAATTTTTTATCTTAAATATAACAAAAAACAAGTCATACAGTTAACTTTTTTAGAAGTTGCTATTATTTAAAAATAAAAATCTTAAACACTATTTTCATCATTTCACCTTCGATGACAACCTACTATAAAAGTTCAATTTTACAAAGTTGTAATCACTAAAAAGCGTTATATTATGTTTGCAACTTTACGAGGGCACACCAAACTTCGACATAATTTACAAAACTATAAAGCAAATAAAGTTTTATCGTAAACAGTTTAAAAATAAATCATTGTTTGCAATTTTTATTTTGTGCAACTTTTATTCATAAATTTCAAACTTTTCTTGTCGCGTCTATCATAAGAACAAGAATGATTTCATTTCCTTCTAGTTAAATTTATTTACATAAATAATTTTTTTTACAACAAATAAAGTTTGTTTTTTGTTTTAAAACTAAATCAAAACTTTAATAAAATCTAGTCACCTGTAACTTATATTTTTTTAAAAAAAAAACATAATATATAAATACATTTATTTTAAATAAAATTTAACTGCTATAAGAAATTATATTTATAAAACTAAAAAATAAAAATATTAATATATTTAAAAAAATATTTAAAAATCGTTAACAATTTTCACAAAAAATAAATAAATTTATATTATATTATATATGTGCCTTTTCATAAATCTATATTTATTTCTATTATTTCTTTTATTTTAACATATTTTTTTCCATAAATTATTTAAAAAACGTTTTTAACATAACACTGGTGCATATAAAAATCTATGAAAAAATAAATGTGTTTTATAATAATATATTGTATTTAATATATTATATTTAAAAAAAATACTGGTTTCTTATAATTAATTAAAAATTAATTAAGAAAATTTATCAAATTTAATGATCTAATTCTATTTATTTTATATTGTTTTAAAAAATTGGCAATTTTATTTATTTAAAATTTTTAAAGAATTTTAGTACGCAAACGCTCCGTATAGTATTGAAATCGTGAACCTACACACAACGATAATTAATTTCTAAAATTGATAATATATTCTTCTTCCGGCAAAAAAAAATATTTAATATAAGTAAACATTTTATTTTAATTTGACGATAGAAGCGAAAACGTTCAAAACAAATAAAAAATATTTTTAAAAATTTTAATAAATAATAAAAAAAAAAAAGAATTGTATACTTATATCGAAAAATTTAAATATAAAAAAAATTGTTTAATAAAATTATTAATTAAAAACCGATGAAAATCGTTTTAAAAAAAATATACCTATATTTACTATAAATAAATAAATATGTATATCCTTTTTACTAGCTAAAAATTTAAAAACAAAAATATATTTTAATAAAATAAAAATAATAAATTGAAGCCCAAAAGAATCGTTATCGCGTCCATATTGTTTTCAGTTATTTAATTACGCACAATTTATACACATTCATACATATTTCTACATTTTTTGTAACTTTTATATTTGATTTGAATACTGGTTTTCCAGTTTTTAAGAAACGACCTTATTGCATCATTTTTCAGTTTAAGTTGAAAATCTTACAAATTTATGATAAACGACACCAAAATTTTAAATTTACGATTTTCATTGTTTAAGAGTTGTAACGGCTTACTATCTAAATCAAAAATTATTTATTTTTTTCAAACGAGCCAAATCAAAAGAGTTATAATAATACAATCGATTAAAGCTGTCATAATCTTCATACTTTAGTTCTCACAAATTTGCTTGTTTCGTGGAATATATATTCTGTCAAAAATGTACCAGGAATTGTTAATTTAAAATGCCCGCGCTAAAGGGATTTAAAATCTTTTTTTTTTCTAGATTGGTAGGATTGTCTTTCATTATGATGCCAACTTTGAGCGCGATCTGTCAACCAGTTTGTTTGGGCAACAACTCAATAAATACAGGAAAGTGTATATAAAAAATGTTTCGATGATTGGAAAAACGGTGGCATATCTGTATATCCTCGAATGGAGAATACTTTGAGGGCTTCAAAATAAATTTTTGTGATTGAACTTAAAATTTGTATTTTATTTAACAATTCCCGGTACATTTTTGATAGAATGTACAATACTTTATTGTAAATTGGTGTACTTTATTCCCATAGTAATAAAAAAAATAATTTTTTAAATATTTAATTGGTGCAGAATTTAAGTTTTAAACACAGAAAAACAAAAACAGAAACTTCAGGTTTAACTTAAAAATTACGTGTACTTATAAAAGAAGTTAGTTGGTTTTGAAACGAGACAAAGAAATTGTACTCCCTATTTGACTATAAAATATTTTTTATTTTTGTAATTTTCCTTTTGGCCAAATCGAAACAAAGTCGTTTTTGGGCAAATTGTATTTTCAAAAATTCTTAAAATTGTAGATAGCGCTACCTATGCAATACACATACTTAAAGACTGGTACAGTGCTATTCGCAAAAATTCTAAACACGACTCCTTTTGGACATACCTACGAGTACAATGGAAAAGGTACGTTTTATTTGGCTTTATTTCGTTTTCTCATTCTAAACGTATTGGGCAAACATGGCAGATGGTTGATCCAACGAACGATTTGACACGCAATCGTTGTTTAGCTTCGATTATTACAATTTCAACGTTGTAAAACAATTTTCGTTTAATGGCCAAAATAGCCACAAAAAAAATGATCAATTGCTACTTTATTTTACCCTCAGTAGTTTGATAGAAGGAACACACAAAATATGTCGTGAGTAAAAAAAAAAAATATTTCCCACCTAATATAGTATAGCACCTTAACCCAATTTATATACATATGTATATCATGTGTGTATGTAGGCATATGACGAAGCTATAGTTAAAAACTTAAGTAATATAAGTGATTAGTTATAAATAAATCGTCCACAGCAATTTTTCCAATAAAAAATATAGAATTTACCAAGGCATTCCTAGATATTAAAGCCATCAGGATAAAATTCGAACTTAATATAAGGGGGATAGAAAGACAAAAAAAAATGAATTTTTCATACAAATCATATGAAAAGTTATGTTTTTTTAATATCGTTTTTTTTAATTGAAAAATCAGACAAAAATGAATTTTAATTCCTACGCTATCAAGAAGAATAATTGATCAATATATGATCTGAAAATCAATTAATAAAATCTTGTTTACAGATATTTAATTAATGATTTACTAAAACCCCTTTATTTACAAACACATTTTTACACCTCATAACGTCACGCCCTTCGTTCAAGTTTTTTTTATAATAATAAAAAAATGTCGATAAATAGCAAAGAGTTTAACCTAAAGAGAAGAAACTAACTTCTTTTCTTCCATGTAAAAAAACCATTTAGTTTTTATTGTTGTTAAAGAGTGGTTGTACGTACTTGTTTATTTCTGGTCTATTGTATTTTAAAAGTTAGGTTAGAGTGGCTGCCAAATCGCACACTTAGACCGATGACGGTCCGTTGTGATACCAAGGAATCCTACTCCCCTTACACCTTCATTGGAACCATTTTGAGCTACTTATGTAGCGTACGATGTCTCGCACATTGCAGTTCTCGAGATCCATAAGACCGTCCAAACTATTCTTGCCCAGATATTTATGCCTCCTGTAAGCTAGCGCCGGGCATGAGCAGAGGAAGTGGCTCAGAGTCTCTTCCTCCTCCTCATCCATACAGCTTCTACAGAAGTCATTTGCTATTGACCCAAGCCTCCTTGAATGCTCCCCAATGAGGCAATGTCGTGTGAGCACCCCCACGACTATACTTATGTCAGGTCTACGTAGGGATAGTAGTGTTTTGGAGCGCTTCAAGTCCAGTTTCGGCCAGACTTACATGTTATGGTGTTAGTCCACCTCTTCTGTGCCGAGGCTATCGCCTCATTTCTAAGCGCCCTATACAACGCTGCTATGGGCCTCCCCAGATTTGCCCTTTCCGGTTTCAATTGGAGAGTTGAACCTTGCCTTGCCAGTTCGTCCGCCCTGCAATTCCCCAGTACGTCCGAGTGGTTGGGGACCCAGACTATCTGGATATTGAAATGCTCACTCATCTCGTTAAGAGATGAGCGGCACTTCAATGCCACCACGGGCGTCAGAGAAACTGATTCCAGCGACTTGATTGCCGCCTGACTGTCCATATATATTGTTATATCCCTTGTGGCTATGACATTATGCTTTAACCAAGCCAGCGCTTCCTCAATCGCTACCACCTCCGCTTGGTACACACTGCAGTGATCAGGAAGACGAACGGATATAATCGCATTTAATTTATCACAATAGACTCCTGCTCCGACTTTGCCGTCTAGCTTGGAGTCGTCAGTGTAGAATTGTATACTTTCAGTTTCTGTTATTGACCTGTTCCCCAAGGATTCCCTTGAGGGGAGAAGAGTCCGGAAACCTTTTTCAAAGCATACAATCGATATCGTGTAGTCACTATTCTTCACATCTGCCATTAGCGACCTGCCAATCGTCGAGTGGCCCGTCTGAAGACATGTCCACTCAAACACGGCAGAGAGTCGTGCAGCCGTAGTTGCCGCTCTCTGCTTACCAAAGATGTCGACAGGATGAAGGTAGAACATAGCCTCCAGAGCACGTGTAGGGGTTGTCCTCAATGCCCCGCTTATAAGCAAGCAGGCCGTTCTCTGCACCTTCTCTATCTTATTCTTATAAGTTTTCTTGTTTAGTGCTGGCCACACTCACCCCATACATCAGAATCGCTCTGACTACAGCGGTGACGAGCCAGTGTACCAGCTCTGGTTTTAGGCCCCATCTCCTACCGACGGCGTTTCTACATGAGTACAGAGCCATGGTGGACTTCTTTACTCTCTCTAAAATATTGGGCATCCAATTTAGCTTACTTACCAAGATTATGCCCAGAAATCTTGCCTTATCAGTAAAGGCCAGTGCCATGCCATTTAAGGTAGGAGGGGCGACTACCGGAATTTTACATTTCTTGGTGAAGAGTACCGGCTCTGTTTTGGATGGATTTATATCCAGCCCACATTTGCTGGCCCACTTTGTAATGATTACGAGCGCGTGTTGCATGACTTCCTTAATCGTGTACTTCCGCGAGATTTTAAAGTCTTTGATAAATAGTAGGTAAGATCTTACGTCATTGATTTCGTTTTTATAATTGTATACAATTGTATACTGTATTTTTCACATAGCCATACAAAGAATAAGTAAATGTGTACAATTTTATTTTAATTAAATTAATCAAATTATTAAATTTAAATTATTTTTTTTTTAAATATGTTATATACTCAAAGGTTTGATTTAAATATAAACCGAAAAATACTTTCTGTTACTAGTATTTTTCATTCATAAAATTTTAATCAAAAATGTTCAATTTTACATGAGTTCTTATGGGAAATCGTAAAACGTATCCCCCTTAAATTAAGCTTCTTTTAAAATTGGTCTGAACCTGACTAGGAATGCTTTGATTATACACGCTGTTGAGTTTTTTTTTTATTTAATTTTATTTTTATTTGTGGCTTACCTCAGCTGTCCTCTTTTCATATTACTCAAAAAAACATGTATTTTGTACATTTTCGTAATTCGTAATAAATCGGATGTATAATTTGAACAGTACACAGGAATACAAAAAAGTAATGTTTAAAAATTAAAAGTTAACGTAACACTAATACCCCAAACAGATTGACGGCGCGAACAGCGGCTCTAAATTAGAATAAATGTATTTCCATAAGAACGAACAGATAGAGCGGCGTCAAACTAGCAAAGTTTGTATTTTTTGAAGCGATTTACATTTATTGTTCTTGTTTTTATAACAGATGCTTGAAAACTTCTAATTTTAGCTGAAATGTACGTGCAAATCGGCATATGAGAAAGACAATTGTAAAAAAAAAATCTAAATTTCAACTTAAATTTGGTCGTAATAAGTCATTAAACTAATATTTTTTTATGAAAATATTTTGTTGTCAAAACCTAATCAACGTTATTCATATAAGTAAATGTCAAATTAGCGGCGTCTATGTGGTTGCAAAAAATCATAAAGACGAAGGGAAGCGAAGTCAGGCGTAGAACGCCGCTTATCTGTTTGGGGTATAACACGGAAGTAATATGAAGTAACAAAATTTGGAAATAATTTTAGTACTAAATTCAAATTCAAATATAATTTATGTTAGTAATTAGTAATAATTTGTTGATGAAGGAAGGTCCAGCATTTCGGGGCCCATGATAACCCGGAAGTTATTATAATATAAACTCCGTTTGATGATTTGTGTAGATTAAGTCTTCCTTCTGTTTGCTAACAAATGGATAACCTCTCATGGTTCACTTCTACCTGAATCATTTTCCAACTATATTTAAAGAAAATAGTAGTAATATTCATTAAGATTTGAATTGCTTGGCATTTACTCCGTAAGCAATTCTAATAGTGGTTATACCGCCACGACTCGGTTCAGCATACGGATGATGATTTGGATGGTTTATTTGCTAAAAGTGAATTTTTGCTTTAATATTTAAAATTAGTGTTCGTATATTATGCTTCTATCGATTAGTTCGGTGGTTGATCAATTGGTAACCGGCAAATCTTAGTTATCGCTCTTCGAAGAATGCAATTTTTTGTTTGCAGTGTAACTACTCTTATCAAATTGCCATTACCTGGGTGCAACTCCGTTATTCTGCCCAACAACCAATTAATAGGTGGTAACCTTTCATCCTTTACCATAGATTCGCTTTGGGCTGTAACCACTCGGGTCGAGATTGCACTTGGTTCAAATACTCTGCACTCCACCGTCACCAAAAATTTTGTTTCATCTGCATAATTTCACGCCACCTGTTCGGGATGTTAATTATTGATACTGCATCTGGTTCAGGTAAATCTCTCGAAGTCTCTCCATTCAGAAAATGGTTCGGCTTAATGGTTGTTAAATCGTCAAGATCTGAGGTGAATGCACTCAACGGTCGACTTTTTAAATAACCTTCTATCTCCGTGAGAACAGTTATCCACTCTTCAAAGGTGTAAGATCTATCACCACAAACTCGCTTCAAGTGGCATTTGACGGATTTGACCATAGCCTCCCAAATACCAACAAAATGTGGCGCTGCTGAAGGGATGAAATGCCATTGAATTGAGCGGTTAATTAGGAATGGAAGGATACTCTTGTCCATTTTATTGAACCACAGTTTTTCTTGGGATTTCAATTGATTGGTCGCCTCCACGTAGGTTGTCCCACAGTCACTATAAATATGCGAACACCTATTTCTTCTTGCTAGAAACCTTTTAAGTGCGGCAAGGAATGTTGCTGTTTCAATGTTACCGATAAGCTCGATGTGTATCGCTTTCATAGCTAGGCATACCTTTACATGCTTTAACATTGATAGGACCAGCGAAGTCAACCCCTGCTGAACTGAACACAAAGGTGAGTTGAACTCGCGGTGCCGGAAGAACTTGCTACTCGGCGGTTTTGGCTCGCATTCGATAGCATTTCAAGCCTTTTTGCAATAAGAAACGGACTGTTTTTCTTGCATTGATAATCTAAAATTTTTTCTGGATGCAAGTTAACACCAATTGAGCCCCACCATGCAACGTTCGATTGTGAAATTTTAGAATCAGCATATTAGTGAACTTATTTTTTGACGGCAGTATTATTGGGAATTTTTCATCATAACTCATTATAGAATGCTCTAATCGAGCTCTTACTCTCATAATTTGTTGTTCGTCCAAAAAACGGGGTTAAGTTCAGCAGGTTGCTTTTCGTTGATATTAATTTTCCTTGCAGTAACGCGTACTTGGATATATAATGTCATTAAGCGAATTACCATTAGTTGTTTTTCTGGATGCATTGAACACTATTCTCATCTTGGTTGTGGTGCTCGATTCCTTCGTAACAGCATGATGACGAAGGTAACAACTATTGATTTTTAGTTTGCCATTAACTATGCTTATGTTCTCCTCTTCGGAAGTGTTAACCAGTTGCCCTTGTCCGTTTTCAAAATATTCATTCAAACATTTCTTGTATTCAGCATGAAAATTTGGATCTCTGACAAATCGTCGTTCCAATTGACTAAATTGTTGAATTGGAATATAACGAGATTTACCCGCTGAAGCAAAGATATTCCTTAAAAGGTAAACGAACTCCATACTCGACGGTTCCCGAAAATGAGTTTCATTATAGAAAATTTCGCACCATTTATCTTCCGGCTTCATATTTCGTTTCATTGGAACCATATCAATCTCCCCAATTTCCATACTGGAATCAATTTTCATCTTGGTAATTAACGTACTAATTTTCAGCTTACTTTTGTTCGAATTGTTGATGGCTCCAATTAAAATCCAGCCAAGTTGCGTATTCTGGGCTGTAAGCAGGCCTCCACTTTTTCTTAATCCGGCAATTATTGTATAAGCATAAACTTCACTTCCCAAAATTAGATCAATTTTGGTTGGTTTGTAAAACTCAGGATCTGCTAAAGCAAATACAAATCTGTACCTAGAAAAATTCATAGCAAATAAATTTTAGTTTTATTTATTTAGTTTATTGTGATTGCGGCGTTGAGGGACCCGGTAATTAGTCAACAAATTGTTCTATACATAAAATATGTGAAATTTTGCTAAATAAAAATATTTTCAATTAAAAAAATTTGGCGTTTAGTTTTTAAAAATTTGCATTTCTTTTAAAAATTAAAAATATAAATTTCTTGTGTACATCTTGCATTTTTTGCTTGCTTATTTTTGATGTCGTTAACTATTATGTCATCGAACCAAAATCCGTTCATGAACGAACAAAAACTGCTCGAATTCGTATTGTGAAATAAGGGAAATTTTGTCACGAATCCTGCTTACACGAATTCGTTCAACACGAAAAATACCAATGATACGAATTCGTAGATTTTTTGTTCGTATTCGTATTCAGAAATAGGGGCCCAGTTCAATTTTGGTGGACCAATTAAACTTCTTCTTTTTTTTTTCTTCGGTACCACCGGGCCATACCAAGAAATCGTGGTATTTTTCGGGCGGTATTTGGTGCCGAAAAATCGATATTTGCTTTGAGTTTGTCTGAATATATTCCAAATATTTAATATTTTTAAGTAAAAATTTACTTTTATCTACGTTAATAGTGAACCCTGCGACATTTCAAAAATTTGGAAAGTGGTCGTAAAAGGTCTAACTGCTCTTGGAACGTGCCCGACGTAACCTACAAATCGTCCAAATAAACAAAAATTTACCGACATTAACCAACACATTGTCTGCGAGAGTTGCAAAGTCCAAACGGCATTAAGCTAATCTGATATAACGGGCGGCCAGATACCGTAAATGCGATTTTACCTCGGCACTCAGGAGTCAGCGGAGTTTGTCAAAGCGCATATTTTAAATCAATACTAGAAATATGTTTTGTTTGCTCCAACCGACTCAATAGTCCGTCGATAATCGGCAGAGAGTAAGGACCCTTGACCGTCCAGGCATTTAATTTACGTGCATTATGACAAAATTGTTTTTTGCCGATGGGCTTGCATTCTACATAATTTAATCTGGGAGCTCCATGCCCTGTGATACTCAACGATGATCGCAAGCTCTATCATTCTATCGAGTTCCATATAAATCTCGGTTTGTATGACAGGTAAAACTGGATAGTGTCTCTGCTTTATAGGTTGACACATAACTTCAATATTGTGACAAATCAGGTTTTTTCAAGTGCGGGTATAGAATAGGACGGGAAGCATGTGATAACTTGATTAAATTCGTTACACTGTTGCTCT
Source organism: Tipula vernalis (assembly GCA_958295665.1). Classification (NCBI taxonomy): domain Eukaryota; kingdom Metazoa; phylum Arthropoda; class Insecta; order Diptera; family Tipulidae; genus Tipula; species Tipula vernalis. The sequence goes on along the minus strand of OY282560.1, from coordinate 241,930,434 downwards.
GAGGTATTGTGTTGGTTATCCAACGAGTGAAATTGATCCGGATCGTAATTAATATCAATTTCAGATATAATATTTGGTTCATTTCGGAATTCTCTCCAGAAATCAACTCCAAATATCAACTACTGTTTGATATTAGGAACTAGGTATATACGTAGAGTATATTATTGAATTGAACTTTCGTCCAAATGTAACTAAATGATCTTAGGATATTACCATCAGCTGAATCAATAATTCCAGGCAAATAAAAATTTTATAAGTGGGATTGGATAAAATTAAATCGCAGCTATATCCCACTATCGTGAAAGAGGCACCACTGTCGAGTATTCCTCTATAAGGAATATTATTAATAACAACTTCAAAATATGGCCTATTATCGACCTTACTAAAAATATAAGTTTGGTATAGAACTCTAAGATAACATTTATGAGCCCAATTATTACGAACACGATATTTGGATGATTTGGATATGCGCTGCCTACGTCAGTCGCTACAATGTTGCAAATAATTTTTTGAAGGTAATTCGGAAGTATTACGATAAAATTCAAATCAGGAGTGTTTTTGAAGTTAAAACTGGGTGAATTTCTAAAGTAAAAATTAGGTGGGCTATTAGAACCGTTAACAATTATGTACTTGTGCACTGTTCATGTGGGATCGGGGGGCTTGATGCACATTCGATTATTTGCGAGCCAGTAAGTTGAGGTTTCGGTCTCGCAGCTATATGAAACCTCAGCGATGTATTTCCCTATCTACAGCGAAAACATTGATCAATTATTATTCTACTACGACCACAATCATAGCAAAACTCGTTACCGCCAACGCAACTCTAGACTGTTTCAACCTTGTCGCGAATTAACTTTATTTGTTTTGATACTTCACACTGCAATCACTACCTAACTCACTGATATATCTACGTTGACACATGGCTTCAGAGTTATACCTAGTTCTTTCAAATGTCTCTTCTATATCAAAGCATTTTCCAGTTAAAATATCCAAACTGTAATTGTTTGGCCAGCTAGTGATAGGACGAATATTCTGATGCACTATTCTTAGGAAATCATCGATGGGAGTAGGTTTCTTAAAACGACTTGCCATTGATTTCATAATTGAAATGAATTTTACAAATGATATGCTTCACTTGACTGTTGCTTACATGCTTCCAGTAAACGTCTTAAGTTTATATCACCTCTACGATCTTGAAATTCATTTTCAAACACTACGCTTATTTGTTACCAGGTGGAGCTTCGATTTCGGAATAAGTAATACCCCATAGCGACCCCTTCTCAAAAAAATTAGCTAAAAACGTTCATTTAGTACAAGTTGATTTAATGCAGTTACTCCGGCCGTTTTAGAAATAGTCTGGTATACAGTGCTAGGAAAAAAAAATTGGGCAAACATATTTTATTTCAATTGGAGTCTTTTTTTGCTAAAATTACAATACTTTTGAAAGCAATTAACTTAATGTTTTATTTTAAATACTTAAAAAAAAATTAAAAATACCTACAATTTAGGGGGCAAAATCGATAAATTGCTAAAATATTCAAAATATCTGATTTGACACTAAAGGGCGTGGAAGTAATGGAATAAAATAAACACTTTTTTTTTTGTATTTATTTTATTGGTTTGTGGAAATTCTATGTTCAATATTAATATTTTGTTGACCGCCTTTTGCCTATATTGCGGCGGTACAATCCCGCAACTGATGTGTAAAAAAATTGGTCAAGCAATTAGTTTATTTTACGCCTACCGTTCTTGGCTATAATTAGGGTGCTGATGTTTTATTGCCTGCAAGTATTTTATTGAGTACAAATAGTGCATATTTTGTAAGATTAAGTTGTTCTGTAGGTGATCGTAGTCAAATAAAGAATAAAGTGAAATTTTAGTTTAAAAAATGGGAAAAGTTAGTAAGCAGTGTAAAAGCAATATGTTAATTTTGGCGCGAGAAAATTTAACCACGCGTAAAATAGCAGAAAGATTAAACATTCCTAAAAGTACTGTCGCGTGGAATATTGTCGCTCTGGAAGGCCCAGAAAGACAACGCCAGTGGAAGATCATTTTTTAATATTACATTGTCGTCGGAACCGTTTTAAAACTTCATCGGACCTAAGAGGGGATCTTGAGCGAGCAAGGGGAAAATAAATTTCAGCCAGCTTAGTGAGAAAAAGACTTATTAAAGCTGGTTTGAAAGCACTAAACCAGTCCAGAAGCCTGAGTTAACATTACGAGTGAAAAAAAAACCTTTGCAGGAGCATGTTTCTTAGCCTCAAGAGATGTGGAATGATATGATTTGCTCCGATGAATCAAAATTCAAGCTGCATGTTGGAGATGGAAGAATTCTCGTAAGGAGAGAATCTCGCGAGAGGCTTAGCAACGAATGTCTTTTAAGACTTCCACCGAAAAGTGATGGAGTTATGGTCTGGGGATGCTTTTCTGGAAATGAAACCGGTCGATTGTGCTTCCTTAGTTCCAAAATTACATCAGATGTTTATCTGCAGGTCTTGCATAACGATTTTGAGCCTTCTGTGTTAAAGCATTTAGGCGAGACTTGCAAATTTATTTTTCAACAGGACAACGTTTCGTGCCTTACCGCCAAAGTTGTGAGTTATTAATTTTGAATTGTAGATATAAAAATTGGCTTTCAGATAAACATAAAAAATTTGTTAAAAACTTCTTTTATTTTGTTATCTCTTCATTAAAAAAAATGTCGATGTGTTGAGCTGGCTCACGTACAGTCCAGACTTAAATCCTAGAAGTATCAAGAAAGCGCCCAGAATCAATTCAAGCTTTAAAAAGTTTGTTGATGACGATTTGGGAATCCATGCCTTCTACGACTTTGAAAAATTTATCAAATTCAATGAAACAGAGGTATATCGCTGTAATAAAAGCAAATGGCGGTCTAACAAAATATTAATATTAAAGATAGAATTTCTATAAATCAGTAAAAAATAAAAAAAAATTAAAAAAATTGTTGTTTAATTTATTCCATTACTTTAACTCCAATCAACAAATTCTGAATATTTTGGCATTTTTCGGGTTTTCCCCCTAAATTGCAGGTAAATTTTTTTTTTTCAAAAACTTAGGTCATACATGTATTTAAAATGAAATAATAAGCCAATTGCTTTCAAAAGTTTTGTAATTTTAGCAAAAAAGACTCCAATTTGTAATAAAATATGTTTGCCCAATTTTTTTTTCCCAGCACTATATTGTTACCGGTATATCTTCGTCATCAGATGAAGACAACTCTAAATCGCTCAAATTTACCTGTTTCTTAACTTCTTCTATTGTTTCTTTCAAAACGAAATCACCAGCAACAACACGTTGAATGGTCTTTAATACTTTATCACAAGCTTTGATTACCCCTGGCAAGGCGCTTTATATTTTCGACTTTTTTCATACAAACGTCCAAGGGGATCGACAATAGGGGTAATCCTAACAATTCTAACTAACCCTTTGTAACTGACTTTAAACGGCTTTAGTACCGGAGTAGCAATTTAGCCAGAGGGTAGCCCTTTAATTCACATACTAGGCACACGACCTCAAATTAATCTGGAGTTAAATGAATTGCCAGCATTTATAAACAGTGTTATATGGTCAGTCACATTCAAATTTATAATTGATGAAAATTATATTGAATAAATTTAAAATTAATAATGCAAAAAAAAATTAAATAGTAACAATAATAATATTAAACGTTTTAATTATGTTGAAAAAAATTACTAAATTGGCAAGACATTGTAACACAACTTGAGGGTAAAAGAAGGCAATATGTATATAAAAATTACAAGCGAAAAATGATGAATTTGCTTCTGAACCGTCTTCAAGATAATTCAACTTCCAACGACTAGTCAACTCAAATAATCAAAAGATGTAGCGACTTCCGTTGAACCAACTCAAACGTAGCTAAAAAAACTTAACACACTTTACCGTAAGCAACAAAACAAAATTAAGAATTAATACACGTTGTGGGGTAAAACTCATTTACCGTGGTTACCGCAATGTAGAAAAAAAAATTAAAAAAAACAAAAAATGTAAATTTACTTGCATAACAGGATTCTAATAATTAATTGAATTTTTGCTTTAAATACCAATACCACATAGTCGTAACACTAGAGTCCAAATTCATTGAAATAACGTTAAGTGCTGCATTCAATCCAATTCAAATCGAGTAGAGAGTTAAATTCTAGTTTAAATTCGTATATCATAAGCATCCGTTACTGAAATTTAAATTTATGACAAAATCCTGTTTTGCTCCATGCTGGGCGTAATTTTATAACAATTTTGGTTTGATGACCAAAATTTTCATAAAAAAGATATGATCAACCGCTACTCTAATTTACCCGGCTCACTCTGGTAGAGGGAGGGAATACACAAAAAAAAAATGTCGTGGATGAAAAAAAATATTTCGCGGTGTCTTTAAAAAACCTGGAAAAAAATTTAGAAAATGCCACATTGGGGCAGATAATTTTAATCAGAAAGCACCAAATGCAAGAATATTCCTTTTATTCGACCTTTCGATGAAATACAAAAAGAATACATTCTGAATATTCCTTATAAATCAATTAAAAAAATGAACTAACCTAGATAGAAAGGATGGAATGGCCAAAACTCATCAACTCATTTCAAAATAACTGTAATACATTATTGTAGCCGTATTGATTCATTAACAGTCAGCTTTTTAGGGCCTACCTAAAATTTATAAAGTTTATTTTAATTTACACGTGAAGTAGTCTATTAAAGGCGATTAAAGTTCGAGTTAAGAAATTTTCAGTGAGATGGCCGAATCTCAATCCGGCTAGAACTAGTTTGGAACATTTTTTAAAAAAGGAGATCCAAAATAATTTCCAGTTTGCATCAATATGTTCATGCAACAGTTTTTCGAAAAATGTGCTATTTTTAATGTATTTAAGGAAAAATATCGGAGACTTAAATGGGCAAGTTAGTTTGTGATTTAAAAGCTAAAACCTTCCTAGTAAGTGATTTCATTGTGATACATTTTTGAATAAAATGGATAAATTTGTGAAAGCTTACCAAAAACACCACTAATTCTAAAATAACAAGGCCCTTTCAAAATAATAAAACTATGCGGAACATATTCCTGACAATTCTTTCTTTCCCTCGATAATGGGGCGGCCGAATTTAATCACTTCAAACCGTTTCATGTTTAACTAAAACATTTTTTTTATGAAAAATCCTAGTCTTAAGATCAAGAAATGCGAAAACACTTAATAAAATTTGGCACTAGTTCTTAAAGTTTAAAAGCTTAAACATCGCGGATGCTGTTTTGATACTATTTTTGTTAAAATGTTTATTGTTTGGCTGGTTATCATGTAATTTGTATCTTTGATTAAATTTATTTAAAAAACATTTTTCAGTAAAAAAAAAATTCAAATCTAAATTCAAATGTATGTTTTAAGGCCAGAAACTTATAAAAAAAGATAGTGTTATTATACGCTTCCTGTTATCTTTATAACTAAATATACTATATATGTGTAGGTACATTCACTAAAATCTAGACCCGCTTGCTATTGTTATGGCTTTAATGGCTATGCTTATTTTATACACTTTATTACCACTCAAATTTTTAATATAGTGCTTTCTCCACTCTTGTATCGATTTTCCATTTAGTTACTGTATTGATTTAACTGAAACCTTTACAATAAAATTAAACCTTGCTAAATCAAAATAATCATAACTCACTCCATACAAATCATATTTTTCAAGCTACTTCCGTCCATAAGTTGTAAATTCGTTGGTTTTTTTAATAAATTATAAAAGATATATTGTATGCAATATGGGCTCGGTTTTGGACGTGGTAATTACTAGAAAACCATGTGGTCATCATAAACGATTCATAATAGTAAATTTTCAATTGTTTTCGAAATTTATTTTAGAAAACTGAACAAAATAAAGATACCTAATTTATCAGATGATGCGATCAATTTGAAATTTTAATATTGTAAATATTTTATTTTCTGTTTTTTTATAATATTCTACTAACTTTGATTTATTTGGATATAGCCAAAGAATATTTTCAGAGATAAACAACACTACATATAAATTTAGAATATAAATAGGCCTACATATTATAATGATATAATCTAACTAGTTTCCTATATTTCTCCATTGATTGCCATCTTATAATGGTGAATGTAATAATGTAATATAATAATAAAAACAAAACATTTTTTTAAAAAAATTTAATTTTTTCTTTTAATTTAATATTAAAATTAAAAAAAAAAAAACTAAAATGAAAGTAGCCTTAAAAAATTATAATAAATAAATGAAAAATATATATAAATATATTTAACAGAAAATAAATAAAAAAAATTAATTAAAAAAAAACATTAAATTAAAAAACTTTTTTTTTTTTTTTTTTTTCAAAAAATCAAAAAAAAAAACAATACAAAAAAATGAAGTTTTAAAACACTATTGTGAAATGAGAAAAGTAGTTAAAAATTATTTAAATAAATAAATAAACAAATAATAAATAAAAAATTTTAAACTAAAAACTGTAGTAAAAAAATTTCTAAATAAATTTAAATGAAAAAAATAAAAATTAAATGAAAGTAATAAAAAAAAACTTGCAATATAAAACAAAAAAAAAATTATATTTGAAAAATTTATTAAAAGTATCACAAGAAAACAAATAAAAAAAAATAAAAAAATCTTTATGAAAAAATATTAACCCAAGTTGTTTTAATTAAATATACATAGACAAGGAATAGGTAGATCCGTTGTCGGATCTCTATAAATGCTAATAGTCGGAACGTATTCACCCTTAATTTAAGCTTCTTTTAAAATTGGTCTGATACTGACGGCTATTATATTTAGGAATGGTTTGACCGAACTCAGACTACTTTCAGATAACTTTCAGTCAAAATCACAGTTTACATGTTAAATTTATCTCGGACGTTTTCAGTCAGATCACTTTCGGTTTAACATGTATCTCTATTCTCTAGTAATAAATAAACAAATGAAAATTATAAACAAAAATTAAATTGATTTTTTATAGGAGACGTACAACAAATAGAGCGCAGTTTGAGAAAATGGTACAAATTAAGAAGGAGCACCCAGATGCCGCGAAAAACTTGACAAAATTGAAGTTATTCAAGAAGTATGGCAATAATTGTTGTCCAATTATTGAAACCGCAGAATGGAAAAAGGATAGAAAATTTAATTAAGTAAAGTAGAAATATTTATGTTTTAATTTTTAATTTAGGTTTGGAGCGATCATAAATCCTCGTTGAAGAAAAAATTAGCGTTTAACAAGCAAGACTTGAAACGTACGGGTGACGGCAAAAACACACAAGTTGTATTCACTCCTCTGGAGGAGGATGTTATTCAACTTTTTTGCTTGAAAGACGGTGTCGAGGGACTGACCAGGAGTTCTGCGTAAGCGAACATACAATAATGAAAGTCCAGTTGCAATCTCTATAATAAACGCAGAAGAAATTGATGATTCGACAACATCGAACTTAAAAAAGCTGAACTCGATTTAATTTAAATTAAATAAGTAATTATAGCCAAGAATGCGAAAATTTGGTGATACATACAATCATGAAGGCTGATTAATTTTGAAGTTTTATATTTTTTATTTTATAAGTTTAAAATGAAATCTTACAATTAATTTTAAGTATTTAAATAGTGATAGCGAGGAAGGCTAGTCATTTCTTGTGATTTACCTAAAAAAATATCTAGGAAGATTGAATTTTTTTATATAAATAAATAAACCAATTAAATTATATAAAAAACAATTTTTTTTATTCTGATTCTAAAAATTCAACAAAATTTGGTCTCTGAATTGATGCGCCTCTGTAGAATATGTGTTATCTTCTTGAAAATTTAGTTCATCATCATAATCTTCAATTTCATTCTCCGCTTGGATTGGTTCATCATATTTTGGTACATTAAAATGAATTCTAATATTGTGGAGTTCTGCTGTCACATTAATAATGCTTATTGATTTTTCAGGAGTGTAGTGCAAATGCCGGGCTAGCCCAAGCAGAAACCTGCACCAGTTTTTCCAAACGCGTATAGTGAGCTAAATGATATTATGGCCCAAACTATGGCTTGTATTAAACCGACTTTTTGATGTATTTACTCCAGCACTTCTATATGGAGTAATTATCCAAGGCCATAGTGGATATCCAGCATCGCCTTTCAAGAAAAAATTAAACGTTTGGGGAAAAAAAATAATTTAGAGGTAACCTTTGGTTTCTATCCCCACTGTTGTATATGCATTTAAAATATTCTGAGGAGTCACTATTTTTCCAAATAGGTGAGCCGTGACTCGACCCTGGACAAATAGCATCGATGCTTCGGAAATAAAAAAAAATATTGACAATTGACTGTTACTATCATCGCATTCAAGCAATAAAATCGTTTTCCAGTGTTAAATAGATGCGCGTTGTCTCCTGCTGGCTTGGCAATTTTAATGTCTGTACCATCCACACACATCACAATACCCGGAATCTTACATTTTGAAAAAAAAAAATAAAGCCTAGCTTCACTCTTCCCCGCTTCGGTCATCTTTAGCGTCACTCATTTTGAACACAAAATATTTTGTAATATTCCAAAAACTTCAGATAAAATAACTGAAACAGTTGGTTATGCCGTTCCTACAAAAGCGTCTTGGGCAACACCATTTTGATAGCCACCTTCAAACAAAAATATTAAACAACCTGCCAATTTAGATTCCGGCGTTAAAGATAATGATTTCCACTGGCGGTAATTTGATTTTCAGTTCTTTTAACACTAACAAGTACTTAAATACAGCTTTATTAAGTCTAAAGTTTTTAATACATCCAAAAACAAATTTACATTTTAATAAAAATCACAAATCCAGAAATATTTATACTCACTTTTCTGTTACACGTGCTGAAGAAATGTATAAAATGGCTTATTAAATCCAGTCCACTCTACGAATTAATTCCTCGTACAATCCAAAAAAGTGAATTTGCCACTTGCCTTTTAAACCAAATTAAATCTTCCCTACTGTAAATGAAAAAGGTCAAAAAATGTAAGCAAAAAACATATAGCTAAACTTATTTTATTAATTTTCTCTTCAAGGTTAAAAATAAAATAGAAACATTTTTTATTAAATTAAATTCGAACAAATTCATCGTACGATTAATTCAATTATTACTTAACACTAAACAAAATATTCATTAATAACGGGTTGGACCTTCTTTTGAATCTAAAATAGCTTTTAGTCGATTATTCATAGACGAAACCAACTTTTGGATAAACTCAGGCGGCACTCGGGCCCATTCTTGTCTAATTGTTTCTTTCAGGGTGGCCTTGGATGTAATGGTATGTTTACGGAGTTTCCTTTCTATATAATCCCATAGATGTTCTATGGGATTGAGATCTGAACTTTGCGTGGACGAGAACGTAGTTGTTTAGGGCTGTCATACAGCAACCATTCTCGAATAAATAGCGCGTTATGTTTGGGATCGTTATCCTGCTGGAAGACCAAATCTTGTGATAATTCTACTCAACCGATGCCTGTAAATTGGCTTTTAAAATATTCAGGAGACGCTTTTTACTAGAAGATATTTACTTTCATTTGTAAATATACACATTTCCAGAAAGTAAAGTCTATATACAGGTACAACTTAACGAATTCGATGCGCTTCTTTCTGTTTACGTCACTGATAAGTGGTTTTTTCCCGGTAGATCTGGAAGAATATCTGTGCCGGTTTAATGTTTCTTGAACTGTACGAGAACCTACAACTGTTCCACAATCTCTGCGTAGCATAATTTGAATTTGTGTGCTATATGTTTTTGGATCCTTGCATATGGTAAGCATTACTACCCTTTCCATCTTCCCACTCAAAGCACAAGGACAAACAGTTCGTTTTATATATGTATTCAATATTTCCATGTTTTTTATATGTTTCTACAATATACTGGATTGTGGATTTTGATTTTTTTGTTAATTTTGCGATTGCCGAAAGCGATTGCCCTTCCAAATGCATGTTAATTACAACTTCTCGGTTCACAGTTTAAAAATACATCATCATCGAAGCTTTGACGAATAGTATAATGAGCGAAATTATCACATAAACCATCGAAAACCAAAGAATTTACGTGTTGCCATAATTACCTTACGATGAAAATGTTCGGATACAAATGCATTAAATTTGTAACAGTTTCGTTTTCGACCTTGAAGAGAAAATTAATAAAATATGTAGTATGTCTGCTAAAGTTATTAAAAAGGAGAGAATGCCATTTTGAGCATTTGGAACCTTGGATGTAAGAGTAGACGGACAGCTGTTTTCTATAGTAGTAGGGTATTGTTGAATCATCTCATTTCATATTTTGAATACGTATGTATGGATCGTTTATATTTACAACTACTGTTAAACATAAAGAGGATTTCTAACGGTTTTAGTTATAAACCTGAACAAACACATGCGGACGTGGTCGTATTTCGTAAAATTTGTTGATTTTTAATACGCAATGGTATAGAGCACAATAGTTCGTTTTTAGTTTCAATTTTTACAAATTTTTATTTGTATTTACGTAGTTAAACAAAATAAATGATCCTACAAATATTCGAAAGTTGTACCTTACTAAAATGTACTTCGAATGAACGTCCAATGCAAATAATAAATATGCTTGGATATGGTGAAAAAGTAATTTTTGTGTGACGAAATACTATGGAACCCCGTTGTAACGAAACCAGGGGACCGGAGAAATGTATTTATTTATTTATGTGAAGATTTCTTATCTAACTTCCTTATATGTTATTTAAAACTTATTTCACTAGCCGCAGTGCATTTCCATGTAAATAAGTTTCTAGTATAGTGAACAACGTTGAATTTTTACCGAAAATGTCGTTGTTTGATGTAGATGATTTCAGTGTGCGTTAAGGATTTATAGTTTATTCCGTCCAAAATGTAAAAATTTTCAAATTAAATATTAATTTATATTCATAAAATATTTTATTCGGGCAGGTTTACAAAAATTTGAAATTGTAAGACAAAATTAATCTAAACTTAAATTATTGCGTATGCCTCTCGAGGGAGGCTTAGCAACGAATATTTTTTAAGACTCCACCGAAAACTGGAGGAGTCGTCGTCTGGGGAGTTTTTTCTGGAGAAAAACCCGGTCAAACGTGCTTTCTTAGTTCCAAAGTCACAACAGCTGTTTATCTGCAAGTCAAACATAACGAATTTGAGCCCTCTGTGTTAGAGCTTTTCAACGAAACTTACAGATTTATTTTTGAACTCCATGCAATACTGCGAAAGTAGTGATTGTTTCGGATCTAACTACCTTTTACTAATTTTGAATTCTAGATAATAAAATTGACTTTCAGATAAACAAACAATAATTGATTAAAATCCTATTTTTTTGCTTATCTCTTCATTTAAACGTAAAAAAGTACTTCGCAACAAAAATAACGATGTGTTCGACTGGCCCCTGTATAGCCCAGACTTAAGCCCAATAGAAAATGTTTGGTCTACACTGAAGCTAGACGTAGCAAGAAAGCACCGAGAAATAATTCAAGGTATAAAAAGCTTGTTGATAAACATCTGGGAATCCATACCTTATGCGACTTTGGAAAATGTATCAAACTCAATGAATCGGAGGTGTACCGCCGTAATAAAAGCAAAAAGCGGGCAAACAAAATATTCACCCCTATTATGATTCAAGAGTCAATCGACAACCGACACGACTCTGTCGTTAGTATCATCATAATCAGGGTGATTAATATTAATGGTAAAATTTCTATAAACCAATAAAAAACAAACAAAAAAACTAAAAAAGAAGTGTTTACTTTATTCCATTACTTATCAATGTATTTTGAATATTTTAAAACTTTTCGGATTTTCCCCCTAAATTGCAGGTACATTTTTTTTGTTGATGTAAAAACATTTTTAGCGGGGTTAAGTTAAATATTTCTTATAAAAGAATGAACGCAAAATCCGATACAAACGAAATTGCAAATTATAAGTGAAATGGAAATACATTTGAAACAAACAGAATTACACGCATACTTGAAAGTATTAAATATTATCAAAACCAACAAAAATGTCTTTAAACAGCAAAAACACTTTAGATACAAAAAAGGACAATATATTTGTATATACTTACTAGTAGTATACAAAATCCGAACAAATCTGTTTTTGTTGTTGTTTAAATATTATATGAGAAAAACCAATAATATAGAGTACATTTTCTTGATAGGATCTGTGTAAAGAGCGAACGAAACGGCTTGAATAAACATTTTGATGGTTTTTGCTGTGGTTCTTATTTCGGATCTAATCGATCTGAGTACTAAAAATCTGTGTTTTTACATAGCTTTTTAGTACTAAAATCGATTAAAACAATTAGATCGGAAATAAGAAACACAGCATTTGATATTATACATCTTAGCGGCCTGTGAAAATGACACATATACATTGATACAATGCCACTACACAAAAACGATCGATGTTGAAAGAAACCGAACGATGAAAGGCCGAATGGATCGGAGTGCCGAATGTCGTATGGCCGAATATGTTGAAGGGCCGAATGTCTAATGGCCGATTGAGTCGAAAGGCCGAAAGTGTTGAAAGGCCGAATGTCTAAAGGACGAATGAGTCGAAAGGCCGAATCAGTCCAATGGCCGAACGTGTGGAAAGGCCGGTTAGGTCAAAAGGCCGAATTTTCATTAAATTTTTCTTCACTTAATTGATTGAAATCAATATTTAAAACCATTGAATTTATTTCTTTATGTAAAATGATTTAAATAAATTGAAAATACGTGCTAATAAATCCTAATGTGATCAAATTTTGTCGGAAAAGAAAATTTCCTTTTTTTATTATAAATAATTAATTTTTAATTACATGACAAAAAAAACGTAAGAAGTAAGATTTTAATATTTAAGGCGATTTACTATTAAACATTTTCATATAAAAATGTTGATAAAAATATAAAATTTTACTACCGCAACGACCATAAATCACCTGACCAGATGGAGACAAATCCAACATATAACACAACATTTTTGAACACGATTCTATATTGAATACTTACTACGTTCCACAATAATTAACCTGCAAGTAGATGACGACGTATTAATCCGTGACGAGATTACGCCACCGACAAAATGGCTCTTGGGCAAAATCATACAAACACATCCCGGTGCAGATTGACTGGTACGAGTGGTTTCAATACAAACAAAATCCGAAATCTTCAAGCGGCCAATCACTAAAGTAATCGTATTACCATTATGTTGAACTATTCGTTCAACATAATGGCTCGCTAAAGTCTTTGAGAAATGCATCAATCAACATATAGTTACATATCTTGAAGTTAACAAACTAATTTCGGATAGACAATACGGCTTTCGTGAAAGCCGATCCACGACCGATCTCCTGACGTACGTCACAAACAAATGGAATCTCGCCTTAGAACACCACGGAGAGGCCTTTGCAATCGCTTTGGATATATCCAAGGCTTTTGATAAGGTATGGCATGAGAATCTTATTTGTAAACTTGTGGCATACGGGCTGGACTCGATGACCACCAGGTGGATTAAAAGCTATCTCAATGACCGAAATCGAGGCGGAGCCTAGCATTACAGATTTAAATAATAAACGGTCAGAAGTCGTAACTTCTCTTAATTCCGATTTAAGTGCAATATTTGAGTGGGGTAACAACAACTTAGTGCAATTTAACGAGAAAAAGACACAAATATGCACATTTTCACGTAAAAAAAGTCGCAACGACTACCCATTTGTGGTAAAAAACCATATCCTTGTGGGTTGCGACTCAATTCGACTGCTTGGTGTTCAAATAAGTAACAAACTCAAATGGAATGAACACATTGTTGCATTAGCTAAATCAGCTTCAAAAAAACTCGGGTTCCTAAATAGATGCAGAAGGTTTTTTAAATCGCATCAAGTTCTCCAGATATATAAAACCTTCATCCGACCATGTATAGAGTATTGCTGTCAAGTTTGGGCAGGTGCGTCTGGTACCACCCTCCAGTTATTGGACAGGGTTAACCGCCGCGCTATCCGAATAATACGGAATCCCAGACTTACCCAAGAACTAGACAGCTTACAGCATCGCAGAGATGTTGCAGAACTCTGCGTCTTCTACAGATGCTTACATGGTAAATGTTCTGCAGAACTATCGGAGAAAATACCACCATTCGTTACAACAACAAGAGTAACAAGAGGAACAACCAATGCACATAGGTTTACGGTGAAGCTCCCGAAACCTCGAACTGAAGAAATTAAGCGCGAATTTGTATATCGAACATCAAAAAAGTGGAATTCGCTAATACACTTCAAATTTCCGGAGGAATACAAAATGAATAAATTTAAGGTAGCTATTAATCTTTACTTGAAGGATCGCGCATTGGGTGCAGAAGCTCTGACAGTTACAAGGAGCTAGGACCGTTAATAAGTCCGCTCTGCACCCAATTAAAATATGTATATAAAAAAAAAAAAAAAAAAAAACATCGGCAGCCTGTCTACGCCACTCACATTAGAAGTCAACCTAAAAGAAATGTTTGAATAATGCAAACAGAACATCATTAATAAATTCACTTGAAATGACTTGATAAATCAAATCAGCTGACCTACAGCGGCATTAATGAAATTCCAGTTTGCAATCGCTAAAATAGAATAAGAAATGTAATTGGTTTAATAATTTGATTTGTAACTGTTGAGTTCACTTACCTGTCCACAATATCCATACATAAATTGTGTTACAGCTGTAATATACGATTATTATTGACAGCGACGATAACGATTTCTGAAATAAATACATATGAATAAGTTGTGGCGTCATGGTTAATGGTAGATGGTTTGTTCGCGCCGAATTATTTTAAATCAAAGCTCAAAGAATTATGGAAGAGCGAAAACTTTTTCGGACTCGGTGTGCCAAGGAAATCCAACGTTTTTCCCTGGAAGTTTTGTTTTTCCCTTTAAGAAAATTTTACATTATATAAAAAATCAGTTAGTAAAAAATCATACGCCTAATATAGGTAATAACGATAAAACAGTTATTCAATATTTTTGTTTTTGTTTAAAAATTTAATTGTGACTCATAGACTGAAGTTAATATTATAACATTTATAAATTGTCTTACCATAAATATAGGTGAGACAAAGAACAATTTATATTGTCTAAATTGTGTAAATAGTAATGTATAAAAAAAAATAATTAAATAAAAAAAAAACAAAAAAAAAAAAGATTAACAAAGAAATAAAGAAGTTATTTGTTCTTGTGGATTGAGGCAGTATTCCCGTCCGTGGGGGCATGGCAACCATTTTATTGAGGGGGATCCTGCGTCGGCGCTGGTTGGTGTGCGGCCGCATGGGCCGATAAAGGTATCGATTAAAAAAAAAACAAACTGAATTTTTTATTACACTAACGTAAATTCTTGTGCTGATTCTTGATTCTTGCATTTTTTGATAGTTTCTCTAACGTAAAGATTTGTTTTCTTGATTTTGAGCTATTATAAAATTTGTAACAGTTTCTTTTGTCATTCCATTTTTTTTTGTTTGCTTATATAAATTTATATTTTTTCAAACGTTTTTTTCTCATTTTTTGGTTTTTTTCAGCTATTCCGCTATTTTTATTTTGTTTATTGGTTCAATATGTTTCTAACGGTTTTCTTGCTTTCTTTAAAATAGTGAACAATGTTAATAAATTTATAACGTAACATCAGTGATTTGGTGATATTTTTTTTTGTGGGTACCGTTGTTCCATGAGTGATTGTACGATTTTCTTGTTTTCTTCTCGCAAGAGTCACCGTTACCTCATGTGTGAGTAAATTCTTTGTTTTATCGGATGAGGTGAGACATGATCTTGTGGAGGGTCGGCCTGTTCCGGGCGTGCCGTTCGTTCCTCCAGGACAGGCTGTGCTGAATTGGTTGTGCTGGGGCGATGGTTTCCGTCCCGGGAGGTCGTCGCTGGGACTGCCATGCGGGCATCCTTCCATTCATGATCGGCATCGGTTACCGCCGCGACTGAGAGACGGCATCCCAGTACCCCTAAACGATCACTTCTGGTTTTATTATTTTGTTTAGCTACTGAGGCCGTGGCAAAAATAGTCTCCCTTCCTTTCTTTCCTTTTCCTTCTCCTTTTATTTTCATGCGGTTTTTCAAGCATGAGAATATGTTTGGAAAACCCCACGCCGCACCGTGAGCTCTAGCCAGCTACAATACCGCACCAGACCTCTATTTTCATGTCTGTTAACGAAGCCCTTGTTTGGGTTTAGTTACACATATTTGAAAATAAAATATTTGGCTTTTGATTGTTGGGTGATATTTTTAATATTATTCAGGAAGGGTATTGTTTATTATTTTATAAAATATCGTGATAAATTGGTTTTGATGTTGCCCAAATAAAGATCCTCTACAGAAGTTTAACGTGTAAAATCACTTTTTTCATTTTAGTTGTTTTGTCGGGCATGACATAAAATACAACGAAATGAAGTTAGGATAATAAACAATATTTACGATATTTAACAAAATTTACAATATAAACGATATTTTTTATCACTTTTGCCCGACTGAACACAAGGAATACATATTTTTTAGCTTTACTTTTAAATTGACAAACAAAATATATGTCTGTCATTTTGGTCGGCCATAGTTTGCATGTCAACTGGAAAATAGAACCGACTCAACTGACCTAATATTTCACTGACTAGAACATGCTTGTAAAAGTTGGTTAAGTTGAATTTTTAGTCAGAAATACTACATATATTGAAGTTACATGTTGAACTGAAATCATGACCGACTGAAACTTAACGAAAAGTGTAACATGTTGCAACCCAACCGAAATTATGACTGAAATGATGACCGAGTCAGTCAGTTAATATTAGGTTGATTGAGTCGGTTTTAATTGTTGGTGTAACATGTAACTTCGAACTGACTGAAATGACATTTCACAAGCTTATTTCTAGGTTAAAGTTAGAAGAATAAATCATCAATTGAAGTATAAAACACAGAATGAGTTTAAAAAAAAATAAATTTGTGGTCAGATGAAGAAGTGAATGTTTTACTAGATGCGTTTGTTTTGTTTTTGTTTAGTTTAATTTTTTTTTTTATGCAATTTCTCATGTAAACGTTATTTCGGTCATAAAATATAAAATACATGTAACTTTCGACTGAAAGGTTCGTTCAGTCAATTTTCTGTTCACAACTCGGTCGGTCATGTTTCGGTTCAACATGTAATTTCAGTATTAGAGGGTGATAAGTATTTGGGGCAGTCTGAGTAAACGTTGAGTTTACAGAGGCGTATTGCGGGAGTATGAAGCAGCAAGTGAGCGGTCGATATAGGGTTCATTTTGTTTACTCAGATGTTAGGTAAGTTGATCAATTATGTCTGTTCCAAAATTCTAGTTACAATTATTAAATATAAATAATGTATTATAGATTGATAGTTAGTTTTCAGATTTAATATATCTTCTCTGTTTACTGAGACTAATTGTCGAATTAATTTTTTATTTAAATTATTAATTGGTGGAGTGATCTATAATTTAATGCCCGTGAACTATGGTTATTTTTTGGGGGGAATGTTTGCTGAGTGGTGCGTAATTGGGTGTTTAGTGGCTGGTTGGGTTGAGGGAAATACCCCTGGAAGCTTGTTTGCTGCAGATTGGACATGTTCCAGAATGAAGCTAAGTTGGCAATAATCTTGTTAGGCAGATTGAATGGTTAATTAATTATTTTAAATGTTAGAGGTGTCTCCTAGAGGTTATTTCAAACTAGTTTAGGTTAGGTTAGGTTGCCTAGGACTGATGCTAATGTAATTTTAAATATAAACAAAGGTGTGCGGGCATAAGGAGTTGTGTTGGGCTGGACATGAATCGTTCTATTGGCTACTGGTTTTTGAAAGGTTTTGGGATTAAGTTCTGAAGTCTGAAGTAGCCAAGGGAACGATTACACTATTGTAGTATGATTAGTTATTGTACATAAAAATTAATGCGGCGCATCATTTTGTATTATAAGATACAAGAAGAAAAAGAAAAGAAATTCTATTGTTTTCCTTTTTCCTCCTGGACCTTCTAATACAAAACGATAGCCGTCGAAATTAGTTGCCAAATTGCATAGTAAGGCCCCAGATTTGAATTTTAGGAATTATTTCGAAGAACCTGAATTAACTTTATGGGAATTTAAGCAGTAATTGCAGTAACATGTAGTTAGAAATTGTGTTGTCTTGTGCTAACTATTTTACAAAAAAATTTATTACTAACAAAAACATATTAACTATCAACTACATAGATGTCTGGAACCAGATTGATTCTTTCTTACTACAACAAACGTTCGAGATGGCTGTTTTGTAGTTTCATCCACTCTTAGGAAACGCCATGCAACCGCTGTTGAGACCTGCAACGCATTGTTATACGTACGTAATATCCAAGCGAAAGAACAATGAAGAAGTTTAGGAGAAGCAGATAGGTTTAAATTAGAGAATCAATCGTAGCTCACGATAAGTTTAACCCCTTGCGGTCGAATGTCTACTCTCAGCCACCACAGCAAATAGGATATTTCCAACGCACATAATAAAGCATTTTCGCTTCTTAAAATATTTTAAACAAGAATTAACATATTTTGTTTTTTCTTCATATTCTTGCGTATTACGTGTTACTGTTCGTTCAACGAAAATTTATTCCGACCAGTATCAAACCTACGTAAAAACTTCATACGACCACAAAGGGTTAAATTAGAGAATACAACTTCCAAATATAACATTTCTTCCTGGCTTGTTGCAACACATTAAATATTTCGTAGACTAGAGTCGCTTTCACACGCACCACAATGCAATACCGAACTGAACTTCAAAATCCGAAGAATAGTCGCGTGAAATGTCTGGATATTGGCTGGAGGGATAATTAAGCAGGGTCCAGAACAATAGATCTTTTAGGTCGCAGTGCGAGGTGGCTTATCGCCCGCATGGCCCTCTAATAATAATAATAATAATAATCACCACATAAATAGCACTTCGTATAAAATTTTCAAATAATGTCATTTAAGGTTATGTGGAAACGTCAACTTATCACTTTGATTCATCATTTTCCCCTTAAAATTGATTTTGCAGGGATGTGTTTGTAGACTTTCTCCATTTTTTTATACCACATAAAAAAAGTCTCCACTAGTGAATAAAGGTGTGATATCCCAGCAAATGTGTCTTTGAAGACACTTTCCAGATACACTTACAACGCGTCTCTTGGTAACAAGTATAAGACACTTAAAAGACAACTATATTCATTTTGGGAAAACTAGTCTGGCAAGACTTGTTTTGAAGTTGTCTTTAGTGACTTGTCTTCTTGTCGAAAATGGTAACATGTCTGAAAGTTGTTTTTGGTAATTTGTTTGGATGTCGTCTGTAGTAACATGTTGTGTGTTTGTCTTTGGTTATTTATATGTTTAGATGCTGTCTTTAGTAACATATTGTGAGGTTGTCTTTTGTCACATGTAATGTGATCTTTCCTGGTAACATGTCGTGTGGTTGTCTCTGGTAACATGTCGTGTGGTTACCTTTGGTGACATGTTTTGTAGTCGTCTTTGGTAAAACATCTGGTATTATTTTTTAATGCAAATTTGGTGTAAATGAAAACAAAAATTTGATTTATGTTGATAATGTGATTTATTCGCTATTATATAAAAATTTCAAAAATAAAAAAATCATAAAATCAGTTTTGATATCAAAAAATCAAATCTTAAAACTAAAATTAAATAAATTTTTAATCCATTTTTTTAAAAAATTATTTTTATACTTAACTAATCAAACTTAAATACTATAGGCCTATACTATATATATACTAGAAACCTTTAATAATATGAAAATTGATTTATTTAGTTTTAACTTAAAATGGTTATTTTATACTTCCAACGTTTCGATGGGTTTATTCCATTATTTTTAAGGAGTGAATAAAAAAAATATATTTCCAAAAACATCGAAAAAATGAAAATTCAGGGAATTTCCTTTGTTTCTATGTTTTTGGAATTATATTTTTATTATCTCCTTGAAAATGATGGAATAAACCCATCGAAAGGTCGGAGGTATTTTTTGTTATATATCAAAAATAAATTATATAATAATTTTAAGTTAAAACTAAATAAATACAATTTTCATTATAATGAAATTTAATTAAACGTATAATACTTAAATAATATATTAATTTGTTGAAAACTTGGCCCGGCTTTTCCGACGGTTTTCCCTATTGTGAGCGTCAAAAATTTGTTTTTTGACGCTTTTTTCAAATTCCCCATACGAGGTAAATTTTATCTTCCAGGCATCTGCAAAAAAATTCATAATTATGCATTTTAAAATTAATGGGATGATTAATTAAATTTACAAACTTACCAAAGGGATTACGGTGAAAGAGACGTAGACTTTTTAACGGCAGCTTCAAATTGAAACCATCCCAATTATATTTTGAAATCATACTGTCAGTCATGATTTTACTGATCCCAGTGCAGTTATGTTTACCCTCTACAGGGGTAAAAGCTGTAGATATTCTGTTAAATTTGAAGAAAACTCCTTATCTTCCAATTGTGACGTGATTTCTTCTAATTGTTGGTTTGAATTGATAGGTAACTCCACAATAAAATTGTTCCCTGGCTTAAGCTGCCGTATAATCTGTTTGATGTTTATTTTCAATGATGTCAACTATCGACTAATGTACCTTAGCTCTGGAGTTACTATAAACAGAAAAATAAATAGAAAGATAAAGATTAAGGTAAACATTTTCATCCTTTGATGAATACATTATAATATAAAATTGTATTACCTACGAATTTTGAACTGGTTCTATCTATAGTTTCTTCTTCCAATGATTCGGTGAGCTCCTTGTACACGTTTCCTTAAACATTTTAGCAATAATTAAATAAATATAATAATAATAAATCTTAATTATTTATTACCTTGAATGTAATTATTGTTGTTGTTATTGTAGGCGTCTTTTGATATGCCTTGACCAGATGATTCTACTTGATTGTGTTGTTTATTACCTTGGCTGTTACTGTTGTTGGCGTCTTTTGATGTGCCTTGACCAGTTGATTGTGGTAATGATTGTAAGAAAATGAATTCAAATTTAATTATAAATATCGAAAATAAAAGATCAATGTCATTACAATAGAGACGCTCCACATGCCCAGGTACTTTTTTATGGTGTGGAAATACTGCCTAAATCAAGGGCGTGTTATGCCCTAATTGCGACAACAGTTGTGAAGTGGTTAGAGTATTGGAACTAATACTTATAGATGGTGATAATGGTTAGGTGTGCATTTCAAATTGGGAATCTAAAAAAAACAAAAAACCACATAATTTAAATAATTAAAAATTAGCTAAACTACAAAATATATATTCCCACTTACCGTCTATATCAATCATTTGGGTCTGGGACTGTTGGTACAACTTTGTTGGGCTGGGTTTGTGTATTTTTGTAAGTTTAATTTTTTTCATTGTTTCGGTGGTAACAAAATCCACCTTTTTTCGATTTTTGTTCAAATTTATGTTTATTGTTGATGAATCTGGATTAAAATAATCTAATAAGTTTTGGAAACATTACGATTTTACTGATAAATTATTACCATTTTCATCAGACCACATGTTAATGCTCATGACGCAAATTGTTATTGTATTTATTTTATTTGTACTGTTTAGTGTAATGAATATATATAATATATGAATTTAATTATTGCTGTTATACTTTTAACAAATAAATTAAAAAAGCAATTAACAAACAGTAGTAGATACATTTTCGTGAAGCATGGGTATTAAAAGATATTGACTTTGTGAGACATCTAATGGTAAACGACAGTATTTAGATGCAATTTTTGAAACAGGAAAAGATTCAGTATATTCTAGTAGATGGCAAACTAATATTATACCAAGATCAGTTTTAGAATTCATTGGATCTTCGAAATATGGCGTATAATTGATAAAAACTATCTTTAAAATTAATTTTAAATGTATACGAATTATATTTATACGATTTCAACCTATTACAATCTTCAAATATTTCAACGTTATTTATTTTATTTTCCAAAACAAATTGATTAATACTTTCACGCTCCTGAACTCTATTAAATAATTGCTTTAAAATATTTTGAGGTTTTTTATGGCTCTTTTAATTTCTTGCAAAAATTTTCATAAATATACCCTGAGAATGAATGTAATGGACCATATAGCTTAACGTATCCTGGTAAATGCAAAATGCTATGAACATTGTAGTTTACATGTTTTATACCATAAATTTTAGGATACAACATTACAAATTCATTTAATAATATTTGGGCGTTATCCGCATTTTCCTTACAAGAGTTTTGGTCAGATAAAAGGCGAAGACTAACAACTAAAAGCAGACAGTGGTAAAATACATTTGAATCGACAAAATTTTTTAAAAGTGGAAGTATTCCATATAAAATAAAAAATCTAAACTCTGTGGCTTTCCATCTAAAAATTTCATTAAAATCTCGCGGTTTTCGGGAAAATTCAAACGGAATATACCTAGGATAGGAAGCATACAATTCAGGCATCAACTTTCGAGTTTCCGGTTTTATTTTATCTAAAAGAAGGATCAACATTTTTTTCGCAACTCCTAAGTCGACTAAATGCATAGGATCAAGTGGAAATTGAATAACCATCATAATACCAGATTTTTCTAAAATATTTGCTTCACCTTTATGATGTTCTGAATCTTCGCGATTAGTGAAAGTTAAATCTGTTCTTAAATCGCCTGAAACTAAATTAAAAACTGGTGTATTTGCAATTCTAAATCCTGATTGGTCACATTCGTGGTACCCTTTAATCGCATTGTGGTATTTGGCAGATTTGCAGAATGATTTTGCTGGTGCATCACAAATAAATCCACGTAAAATAAACGGTTTTTTGATTGAAATTTTTTCAATTAAAATTCCCCCATTTTTTAATTTTAATAATTCATTAACGAAATCTTCAAAGAAAATATCAACAGAAACAGGATGCCCCTCACCAATCCAAGCTCCAATTATAAAAGGGGGACGATTACGGTAATCAGCAAAAGAGCCAAGAATAGACCAAAGAGTTTTCCGAGAACTTTTATACAAAGGTAATCCGTCGACATTAAAATCACAAATAATTGACGGCAAATGAGATGGAAATTCTAAATCGTACCGATTAATACACTTTTCTATCACAAAATGAATATAATTTACAGGCGGAACTTCACGTGTTTTAAAAATATTATTAACATTGCTAATGTACGAAATAACGAATCTTTCGGTTTTAGGAAGACAAATACCAAATTCTCGTAAAATATTAAGTAAATGTGCGACTGGTTTTACTGATATATTATGTGAAATAATCCATTTAGTCAACTTTGCCTTTAAAATAATAATTTTATCTGAAGAACTACAATAATCAAATTCATCTGACGATGCATCGTCCGATGAATTAATATCATTTGATGATTCATCATCCGATGAGTTTGATGTGAAAATTTCATCAAACAAAACACGATTGTCTAAAATTGATTCAAATTCCAGATCTTGAAAATCAGACGGATTATCAACTGGATTATTTGTATGAAAATTTAATTCGTTATTTAAAGTAATAAAAATTTTAAAAACGATACCTATACACTAACTAAGACGAAAAATACGATATTACAATCTACAAAAGGATGAAACAACAACAATACACTTGGGTGCAAAAAATTCGCACATTGATAAATTTTCACTAAAATTTCAAAAATATCAAAAAATCCAATGTTTGTTTAATTTTCTTGAACGCAGATTCAAAGTCTATTTCAACACCTATCCAGTGACAACACACCTAAACAGTTAAAAACAATTATAAAATAGCAAAAAATAATCATATATAAATATAAGACTAACAGTTTAAATACAAAACTCACCAAAAAATTTAATTTTTGTAATTACAAACTTAATAACGATAAGGGCACCGAGCAAATAACTTTACACGATAATTTATTTTCATGAAACATCACACATGAACTGAGAAAAATCATTAGTAAAAACTTTACTAAGTAGTGGCGACGATTTTATTTATTGTTTTTGTAATTTGTAAATAAAATAAACAAATGGCGGCATTTTTAAGTATGTATTTGTATGAATAGCAAAACCAACAAAAATGTCTCTATACATGTAAAAATAAATGTGTAAACATTTTTGGTGGAATATTTTGTAATGACGCCACTTAGGTCGTGGTCGTGCACTTGCTTGTGCATTTACTATGAAAATAAAATGGAAGAATGGAGAATATTTTATTGAATTTATTTTTCATAGAAAATTTATTTCGGTGCACATTTTTTTTTAATCTCATAGCTAAAAATTGAATCATCCATTATTGTTAAAATTTAGTTTTTTAAGCACATATTAATATTTAATTATTTATTTGTACTTATTATTAATTTTATATTTTTTTCATTAAATCTTTATTTTCTAAAATAAACAAAATACGACATTGCTTCAACGAACAAGTCCAGGGGTGAGATGTTGTAAACTTGTAACCATCACGTTTTTCGCTTCGATGCATTTTCGATAGAATAACGGTATTTTAGAACTAAATTGTTTTAAAATTTTATATTTTTAACAAAGCAGTACCGTTATTGTATCGAAAATGCATCGAAGCGAAAAACGTGATGGTTACAACATCTTACCCCAGAATTAAAAAATAAGCGTGATTTACACGTTCCAACAATGTTTCCCAACAAAAAATGAAGAGATTAGTATATCGCGAATTCCATTTGAAAGACAAGAACAAATATATAAACAAACAAAATTTTGTTGGACTTTTTTTTCTTTTTTTTTTCAACTTTTTGTTTCCATAAAAATTTTTTTGACTATAAAATATACTCGACCCGAGTATATTTTATGGAAACAAACAACAACAAACACATTAAAAATGGCGATTTGTAAAATTTTTATAGCGCTTTATTTTTATTTTTTAAAATTTTTACTTAAAAATTAAAATTTACGTTCGAACAATTTTCATTTTAGCCAAGAAAAGTCGTAATTAAAGTGGTATCGCTGCGGCATTCGTCAAAAATTACAGTGTCGATTTTATACCGCCAAAAAATTATAGCATGCCCGACATTTTTGTTTTATTTTTTTATTAATTTTTGTTTAAAAATGGAAGTTTACTTTTGAAAAGCTTTATTTTAGCCAGAAAAGTTGTAATTTTGAAACATAAAGTTGTATTATCGCCCTATTCGACATCGTAGATTTTATACCGCCAAAAAGTTATAGCATGACCGACATTTTCGTTTTATACTTTTCTCTTTTTATCGCATGTAAATATTTTCTATTGCGTGTAGCTCTAAGCCTCAACAAAAAAAGTTGGAAAAACATTGTTGGAACGTGTAAATCACGCAATAAACCGGTCTTCGAAAATAATCGCAAGACGATCACAAGAATGAGTGATAATATTTGTCGTATCAACCGCTTGGAACGCTGCAACTCATGTTGCAGACGTGACTTCATTAAAAATCTAAAAACAATTATGAGAGATGTTATCTATTATTTTTTTCTCTTTTCAACACATTTTATTTCGTATTTTGATCTTCTTCCCAGCCAAACACAAGACATGTTATCAAAGACAATTTTTTTGCTGGGATACCACCACAAAATGACCACCCAGGCATAGACACAAAAATGGTCCGTAGCCATACGAAGTGAAGTTAGGGTAATAAAAAATATCAAAATATATTGATATGTTAAATTGACAAAAGCTGTATTTTGTTGAGAAAAAATTAATTCTAATTGTTTTGGAGTGTTTTTTTTTCTTAACAGAATAAGCCGCAAAATATTATTTCGATTTAATTTTTATATTCTATGTTTGTATTTTTTCTGTTTTTCATTCAAGCAGTTACGTATTTTATTTGTTCGAGCTCGAATTAAATAACTCAAATTTTTTGTTCGAATTATTTAATTCCTGTCACGTGCAATTGTTGTTGTAAATTTCTCAACAAAATACAGCGACATTTTATCTCCGAATTTTACTACAAATTTACTTTGGTCTTTTTTTGAAGGTTTTTTAGCTGTATTTTGGTCGTGTTCAATCGGGCAAAAATGATAAAAAATATCATGATATTTTATCCCACCCTAACTTCATTCCGTAATACTGTACGTCAAACCCGATTGAACAACCAAAATTGAAAAAAATGATAAATTGATTTTCCTAGTGTTCAATCGGGCAAAAATGATAAATAATATCATGATACTTTTTATCACTTTTGGCAATAAACGCACCCATTTATAACACAAAAAAATCAACTTTTTTCTTGGTTCCAGCTGTCAATTTTGAATTTATTTTCTTTCCTAGTGTTCAGTCGGGCAAAAGTGATAAAATTTATCATGATATTTTTTATCACGTTTTGCCATAAAACGCACTCATTTATCACCAAAAAAAACCAAGTTTTTTTTTGGTTTTAGCTGTCAAAATAAATACATATTTGAAAACAAAATATTTGGCTTTTTATTGTGGTGTGATGTTTTTAATAATATTCAGGAAGGGTATTGTTTATTATTTTATAAAAAATCGCGATGAATTGGTTTTGATGTTGCCCAAATAAAGATGCTCTACAGAAGTTTGACGTGTAAAACCACTATTTTCATTTTGTTTGTTCTGTAGGGCATGACATAAAATACAACGAAATGAAGTTAGGGTAATAAAAAATATCATGATATTTTTTATCACTTTTGCCCGACTGAACACGACCTTTATGATATTTTCAGTACTTAAATTAAATTAAATTTGCTTTTTTAAGATATTCATATCCATATGGTATTTACACAGTCACCTATTTATTTAAACATAAATAATAATTTATATTTCAAAGATTTGTCTGAGAACACAAACACATCAAAACTCAAACTAAAATTATTTGTGTCTCCAATATTTGGATAAAAACCAAATAGTTTCAATATCAAAATAATTTATAAACAAAAAATATTTAAAAAATATATACATTTAATTAAAAACCTGACGACAAAACGAGTTTATTGAATTTTACAAAGCGATTTAAAACAAAACGTAACATTTAAAATCTATTTATCATTTTTTATCAATTTTGGTTGTTCAATCGGGTGTGACGTACAGTATTACAAAATGAAGTTAGGGTGGGATAAAATATCATGATATTTTTTATCATTTTTGCCCGATTGAACACGTCCTTTAAATGTTA
This sequence comes from Tipula vernalis, assembly GCA_958295665.1. Taxonomy (NCBI): domain Eukaryota; kingdom Metazoa; phylum Arthropoda; class Insecta; order Diptera; family Tipulidae; genus Tipula; species Tipula vernalis. The sequence continues at coordinate 241,903,285 of OY282560.1, read as the reverse complement.
CATTTGGTTTTAAATCGCTTCGTAAAATTCAATAAACTCGTTTTGTCGTCAGTTTTTTAATTAAATGTTATATTTTTTAATTATTTTTTTTTTATAAATTATTGTGATATTGAAACTATTTGGTTTTTATCCAAATATTAGAGACACAAATAGTTTTAGTTTGAGTTTTATTGTGTTTGTATTCTCAGACAAAACTACGAAACATAAATGATTATTTATGTTTAAATAAATAAGTGACTGTGTAAATACCATATAAATATCTTAAAAAAGCAAATTTAATTTAATTTAATTACTGAAAATATCATAAAGAAAATAAATTCAAAATTGACAGCGGAATCCAAAAAACCAAGGAAAGTTGGGTTTTGTGTGATAAATGAGTGCGTTTAATGCCGAAAGTGATGAAAAATATCATGATATTTTTTATCATTTTTGCCCGATTGAACACTAGGTTTGTTGAGAAATTTACAACAACAATTGCACGCGATAGGAATTAAATTATTCGAAAAAAAAATTCAGTTATTTAATTCGAGCTCGAAGGCCCTTTCCGAAAGTTATACTTAATTATTTAGACATACTTATTTCCGGCCTTCTTAAAAAAGTATGTAACATCCGAATTGATTTCACTTACTTATTTTTTATTTTGACTTTGACAGCAACGTATTTAATTTGTAACTGTAAAATAATTTTTAATTAAATTTTTTATAAAACTTAATTACTGCATAATATCACGCAATATGTTTGCAATGAAATTAACAGAATTTTGGTTTTCGTTTAAGATTTTTTTTTGTAAGAACATACTTATTTTAAGTTGGTAACTTAACATACTTATTTAAATACATACGTAGGTCTAAATAAATAAGTATAAAGCCTGAATTCCATTGCGAATAAAAGTTTGTCAGTCAAAATAAAGGGAGATAAAAATATAAAATCGGCGGTTGTGTGAAAGAAACACAAAACGAAGTCAGTCAAGATTTTACTTACATCAAATGTGTGTTTGTATTAGTGGATCGCCATAATTATGGTCAAAAATTATCAAAATCGAAGTCATTTTATGGTTATCCAACTAATATACGCACACAAATTTTGTGTACGAACGCAAATTTTTTTCCGCACACTAAGTTAATTAAAAGTTTGTTATTTTTATGGAAAGTGTCATAATTTTTTTTGGCGGTTGCTTCTAAAATAGCTGTGATAATAAAAAAATATAAAGTTTGTGTACAGTTAAATTGTGATGAATTGTGATCAATTGTGATAATATCGCTAAATACTATTATTGGCATTTTAATAAAGTGATGTTTTTTTTTTAAATAATTTATTGGCGGCGAAAAAGCCAAATTAAAACTCCAAGTGATAACCAAAAATTTATTTTTTTTATTTTTATTTTTTGCTGTCGCTGCCAAAATTTATCAAGATATTTGTGCTATTAAAAAAAATAAAAAAAACATGCTTTATCTTTGTTAAGAATTTAATTTGTCTGTCTGTAATAAAGTTGATTTTTCGGCATTTTTTATAGACAAATATATTAATTGTTCATGGCAATCCCAATATTTTCGATTTGGTAAATCAGAAAAATATAGAGGCCAATCGCTCTCAATATATCTACTGAAAAAAGTAGAAATATCTTCCCCCCTCCCCGTAATTTTAGTTTTGGCTGAAGGCCCAGAGTTATACCAATGTATAACTCTGCAAAAATGAGAACCCTCCATGAGTTCTGTTGGTAGTTTGGTTTCGTACTGAAAAGTATGGTCTCCTCATCAGGCAGCTACGACCAAACTACAAAAATTTCCACTCTAACCACATACATTAAGTATCTGGCCAGAACGTACTGACATAGCGAATTATTATTCAACTACATCAAATATAAAAACCCATGGAGAAACCTCATTTGTGTGTGTATTATGCCCACACGTATATTTGTTAAGAATTTAATTTGTCTGTCCGTAATAAAGTTGATTTTTCGGCATTTTTTATAGACAAATATATTCGCTATGTCAGTACGTTCTGGCCAGATACTTAATGTATGTGGTTAGAGTGGAAATTTTTGTAGTTTGGTCGTAGCTTCCTGATGAGTAGACCATACTTTTCAGTACGAAACCAAACTACCAACAGAACTCATGGAGGGTTCTCATTTTTGCAGAGTTATACATTGGTATAACTCTGGGCCTTCAGCCAAAACTAAAATTACGGGGAGGGGGGAAGATATTTCTACTTTTTTCAGTAGATATATTGAGAGCGATTGGCCTCTATATTTTTCTGATTTACCAAATCGAAAATATTGGGATTGCCATGAACAATTAATATATTTGTCTATAAAAAATGCCGAAAAATCAACTTTATTACAGACAGACAAATTAAATTCTTAACAAATATACGTGTGGGCATAATACACACACAAATGAGGTTTCTCCATGGGTTTTTATATTTGATGTAGTTGAATAATAATTCGCTATGTCAGTACGTTCTGGCCAGATACTTAATGTATGTGGTTAGAGTGGAAATTTTTGTAGTTTGGTCGTAGCTGCCTGATGAGTAGACCATACTTTTCAGTACGAAACCAAACTACCAACAGAACTCATGGAGGGTTCTCATTTTTGCAGAGTTATACATTGGTATAACTCTGGGCCTTCAGCCAAAACTAAAATTACGGGGAGGGGGGAAGATATTTCTACTTTTTTCAGTAGATATATTGAGAGCGATTGGCCTCTATATTTTTCTGATTTACCAAATCGAAAATATTGGGATTGCCATGAACAATTAATATATTTGTCTATAAAAAATGCCGAAAAATCAACTTTATGCTTTATCTTTGTCACTCCATTGGATTTTTTTTTTTTGTTGTCTTCTTTCGACTTGAAGTCAGTTCAGTCAATTATTCACAGTGGAATTCGGGCTTAACTTTCGGAAAGGGTCGAACAAATAAAATACTTAACTGCTTGAATGAAAAAAAGGAAAAATTCCAACATACCTACTTGTTCAGTCGGGCAAAAGTGATAAAATTTATCATGATGGACGTGTTCAATCGGGCAAAAATGATAAAAAATATCATGATATTTTATCCCACCCTAACCTCATTTCGTAATACTGTACGTCAAACCCGATTGAACACCCAAAACTGATAAAAAATGATAAATTGATTTTAAATGTTACATTTGCTTTTCAATCGCTTTGTAAAATTCAATAAACACGTTTTGTATGTCTTATGGATTGAAAGATCTGACCTGAGCAAATTTAAAGACAAACAAACACGTTTTGTCGTCAGGTTTTTAATTAAATGTTATATTTTTTAATTATTTTTTGTTATAAATTATTTTGATATTGAAACTATTAGCCGATTTAGACGTACCAACATTTTTTTCCCCACAAAAAATGAAGATATTAGTATATTACGAATTTCATTTGTCAGACAAGAACAAAAATATAATCAAACAAAATTTTATTGGATTTTTTGCAACAATTGTTACTATAAAAATAAATTTGACTATAAAATATATTCGACCCGAGTATATTTTATAGTAACAAACAACAACAATCAAAATAAAAATGGCGATTTGTGAAATTTTTATAGCGCTTTGTTTTATTTTTTAAAAATTTTAATATTAAAATAAAATTTACTTTCGAAAATTTTTCATTTTTCGCGGAAAAGCCATAATTTTAACAAATAAACTATCTAGTATCACCGCCGTATTTATTAAAAATTACACCGTCGATTTTATACCGCCAAAAAATTATGGCATGACGAGAATTTCGTTGTATACTTTTCTCTTTTTATCGCGAGTACAGTTTTTTATAAACTAGTGTAGCTCTTAGTGTCTACAAAAAAAATTTTGGAAAAAAATGTTGGTACGTCTAAATCGGCTGTATTTGTTTTTTATCCAATAATTTTAGTTTGAGTTTTATTGTGTTTGTGTTCTCAGACAAAACTTCGAATTATTAATGAATATTTATGTTTAAATATATAGATGACTGTGTAAATACCATATAAATATCTTAAAAAAGCAAATTTAATTTAATTTAAGTACCGAAAATATTATAAAGAAAATAAATTCAAAATTGACAGCTGGAACTAAAAAAACCAAGAAAAAAGTTTGTTTTTGTGTGATAAATGAATGCGTTTAATGCCAAACGTTATAAAAAATATCATGATATTTTATCCCACCCTAACTTCATTTTGTAATACTGTACGTCAAACCCGATTGAACAACCAAAATTGAAAAAAATGATAAATTGATTTTAAATGTTACATTTTGTTTTAAATCGCTTTGTAAAATTCAATAAACTTGTTTTGTCAGGTTTTTAATTAAATGTATATATTTTTTAATTATTTCTTCTTTATAAATTATTTTGATATTGAAACTATTTGGTTTTTATCCAAATATTGGAGACACAAATAATTTTAGTTTGAGTTTTGATGTGTTTGTATTCTCAGACAAAACTACGAAATATAAATTATTATTTATGATTAAATAAATAGGTGACTGTGTAAATACCATATGAATATCTTAAAAAAGCAAATTCAATTTAATTTAAGTATTGAAAATATCATAAAGAAAATAAATTCAAAATTGACAGCTGGAACCAAGAAAAAAGTTGAATTTTTTGTGTGATAAATGAGTGCGTTTAATGCCAAAAATGATAAAAAATATCATGATATTTTTTATTATTTTTGCCCGATTGAACACTAGTACTAGGCATATTTTTTATCACGTTTTGCCATAAAGCACAAACAAACCAAGTTTTTTTCCTTTTGTTCAATCGGGCAAAAATGATAAAAAATATCATGATAATTTTTATCACTTTTGGCATTAAACGCACTCATTTATCACACAAAAAAAACACCTTTTTTCTTGGTTCCAGCTCTCACATTTGAATTTATTTTCTTTCTGATATTTTCGGTACTAAAATTAAATTAAATTTGCTTTTTTAAGATATTCATATGGTATTTATACAGTCACCTATTTATTTAAACATAAATAATAATTTATATTTCGAAGATTTGTCTGAGAACAAAAACACAATAAAACTCAAACTAAAATTATTTCTGTCTCCAGTATTTGGATAAAAACCAAATAGTTTCAATATCAAACAAAAAATAATTAAATAATATATACATTTAATTAAAAACCTGACGACAAAATGAGTTTATTGAATTTTACAAAGCGATTTAAAACAAAACGTAACATTTAAAATCATTTTATCATTTTTAATCAATTTTGGTTGTTCAATCGGGTTTGACGCACAGTATTACAAAATGAAGTTAGGGTGGGATAAAATATCATGATATTTTTTATCATTTTTGCCCGATTGAACACGTCCTTTTTGGTTTTAGCAGTCAAAATAACTACATATTTGAAAACAAAATATTTGGCTTTTGATTGTGGTTTGATGTTTTTCATAATGTTCAGGAAGGGTATTTATTGTTTATTATTTTATAAAGCATCGCGATAAATTGGTTTTGATGCCCAAATAAAGATGCTCTGCAGAAGTTTGACGTGTAAAATCAATTTTTTCATTTTGGTTGTTTTATGGGGCATGACAAGACATAAAATACAACGAAGTGAAGTTGGGTAATACAAAATATCATGATATTTTGTATCACTTTTGTCCGACTGAACACGACCTGAGTATAAAAATTAAATCGAAAAAATGGCGATTGGAAAACTGCAAAATGCGATACACCTATCTGAAATAATGTAAACCCTACGCTCTGCAAGAACCCAGTAGGAAAGTCATTAGAGACACACTAATGATTCGTCAATGATTGACATGCATGACACGTATATAGAATTTTATCACAAAGCGGGACTCGATTTCGTGTGTGACATGTCTGAGACGCTTATCGTATGACTCGTCATCATTGACAATAGTAAGACAATCATATAAGAAAAATGTGTGACATGCCTGAGACACTTATTAAATGACTCGTCATCATTGACAGTAATGTGACAGTCATATGCGAAATGTGTGTGACATGTCTAAATCGAATAGTCAGTGAATCGACATTTGTGACAATTCAAAGACAGTTATTAAACGAATCATATACGACATGGTCGTGATGATTATTTAAGGACTCGTCTCTCTTAATTTAAAAGTCAATTTTAGGAATTAATTCAATAAAACAGTACTTAATTCATATCATCATATATTTATGTTAGGTACATTTCAGTTATCACAAAATCTGAATTCAAAAATTGTTTAATTTATCATTTGTACATATAAGCCTTTAATAATTTAATACAGCCTACGATAAGTCGTTAATCTTAAATTAGGGGATTATATTATTATCAAAAAATTTGTACATATTCACTTTGAGTAATCATCTAAATTAACTTAAAATTCAAAAATTAGAAATTAACATAATCTTTAACAAAAATTTAAATTAATTTTATTAAAATTATCACAAAATTTAATTTATAGTAAATTCCATTTAATAAATTCAGTATAAAAATTCAAAAAATAATTCAAATTAAAATAAAAAAAGTATAATTAAAAAATTCTTATAATAATAAATTATTTTCGCGACTAGATCTTTTCAGTTTTCTTTGGTGCGATCGCCTTATAACCATTTTAATTTTTTTTTCATATACAGCTAATGCTTCTCCGCCTATTGCGTCTAACAAAAACATAATGTATTGGTTATTTAAATTATTGTATATTAATACATAAGAGATATAATTGCAAAGACTTACCAAATAAAATTTTAGAAAAAAGGGATAACAATTTTAAACCTCGCTTTCCTTTTTCTCCATGCCAGTTAAATTGGAACAGTACGTCGTCCGAAAATAAATGTTGAATTACACGGTCATATTCAATCTCCTTGCCGTGAATTTTTGATACATATGCCTTCTGTTTATAATATATAGATAATTCGGAATAGAAATAATTAGGTAGTCGAATGAATATAAAACAGAAATATAATACTAACAAATTTATTATTAAAACTCTCATCCGCTAACTTCATTTCTAGGTCCTCCAATTCGGCGATTGTTGTTATAGGGAGTGGGATTCCTAAATCCAAGTGTTTATTTGAATTCAGCGTTTTTTCTATTTTCTCCAGCCTCATACTTATGGAAGAAAACTGCTTAGCCAAGAAATTTTGTAAAACAACTAAAGAAAAAATATAAAAAACATTAAAAGTTTTAATTTAATTAATGTATTAATGTGACAAATTTAAATTCGTTTCAGTAGATAAACTAAACTACAACTAATTAATTAATTTAAATAATTTACCTGTACTTATTGAACTTTCCGCTTTGTCGTGGTCTGTTTGCGAGCTCGCATTGGCAAATTTTTTTGGTGGGCATGAAGAAGGTTGAGGAATAGCTGTTTTTGTGATGGACTGAACGGAATTTTTTAGTGTAAATCCTCTAACTGGTGCAATTATTGAACTAATTTGAATTTTTTTATGAGGTGGCGAGGATTTACTTAATGATACATTTGGTCTTTTCGCAGGTGTTGTCGATTTTGTGGTTGTTGATTGTGGCTTTGAACCGGGATGTGGCGGGCAGGCTTCATTTTTGGAATCTGAATAAGTATTATAAAATTAAGCTAACATTGTTCCGCTTCGAATTTAATAAAAAATATAATAACATATTTACTTACAAATTGAACATTCAGGAATCAATCCCTCTTCAAACTTTGGATCATCTACCAACTGGTCTAGTGTAAATACTTGGGGTAAACCTTCCATTATATTGCTTCGATAACCCCTAATTGAATGTAAATAAATTATTCCAATTATTTTAATTTTTTAAATGAAGCAAAGGTATAAAAATTTGAACATTCTTATAAGGCAGGGCAACAGTCTTATAATCAATGTCGACAATATTAAAGGATTCTACTTCTTCACTTAAATTACTGACTTCATAAACTCCAAGAAACGAAGAGAGGAATGGATAAGTAAAAAAATCTTTTATGGTTTTGAATCGATACCCGGTGATGGTTGAGTTGTCCACATGCAAAATTTTAAAAAAAATATTTGTTTTAATCACACAATAACAATTAGCTGTTGTGCTTCCAATATAAAATTTGGTGAAACTATCTGAATCTTCAAACTCTGTAAAAATATTCATTTCTGCAGTTCGGTTATAAAGTTGCTGTAAAATGTGCGTGGGTTTTCTAATTTTTTTTTTTAATATTTGAAGGTAATTTTCAAATTTATACGATGAAAATGATGTCAAACAGCCAAACTGTTGGACACATTCACTTAAATGGAGCAAATTATGTATATTGTAAGAAACTAAGTCATCTCCATAAATTGCAGCAAAATCGGTGACGAAATTTTCAAATAATTTCTGAGCTGAAGATGTATTTTCTTTACTATTGCTCGGATGTGATAACAAACGATATGCACAAAAAAAGTAAAGAAAATGTTGGTATTGTTGCGGATCAATAAAATCTTTTAGTACGACGACTCCAGTGTACAGTGCAAACTGCCTAAATTCCGTAGCTTTCCATCTAGGTAGTTCTTTCAGCGATCTCGGTTTGCGTTGAAATTCCTTTGGAATATATTGTTTTAATTTTACAAGTTGGTTTGACATTCGTAATAAATTTATCTTAGATATTTTGTGTTTTGAGCCGAACTTTGTGTCTGTCCAAATAAGCAGCAATTTTTTCATTACGCCTAAATCCAATAGATGCATTGGCTCCACGGGAAACTGTGACACCATACCAATTTTGTTTTCCAATATACTTGCTTCATTGCGAAATTCGCTGTTGTGGTGTTCTTTATGCTGCCTATTCACAAAAGATTTGTCAGTTCTTTTTTCACAAATTACTTTTGAAAAGCTAACTCGTCCATTAATTTGTAATCCCTTTTGGCAGCATTTACTGCATCCATCGAAAGAAGTGTGCCCTCGTGTACCAGTCAAAAAAGACCTCGCGGGTGCATCGCAGGAAAAAAGGCGTACAGAAAATGGTTTGCTTGGTGCATGTTGATTGATTTTAATACCATCTACGGTTAACAGCGTAATATCTGCCGCAAAATCCTCCAGAAAACTATTAAGGCACAAAGGTTTTCCTGGCCCTACGAAGCATCCAATAACAAATGGGTTTAAATTTGGGAAATCAACTAAAGATCCCAAAATAGGCCACAATGTAGTAGAACTACTCTTGAAGAGAGGAATCCCATCAACACCCACATCAATCACAATTTCAGGAATACCATTTAAAAGTGTCAGTGGTATGTTTATTTTTGAAATTGTTTGTTGAATTCCAAAATGCATGTAGTTGCCCCCAGGAATTACTTTAATTAGTGGTGTATCTCCAGTACATTTTAAAATAGTTTTCGATGATTTTCTTTTGATGATTACATTTGAATCGTGCAATATTGTGATTAACTCATCAAATGCCACTCTCGAAATGTTGTGCTTTACAGCCCAAGCACCTAATAGTTCAAACAAATTTTGGGTAGATTCCAATTGGAGTGAGGACGTATCCTGTTCATTAACCAGCAAATTTCCTGTTGTTACGCCACACTGCTCACTATTTGTTTCTTCACTTCTTTCTTCATTTCCCACATTATTTATATGACAATTACTGTTTCGGTTTTCAAAAAATTCAGCTTCGGTTTCTTGCCATTGCATTAAAATTTCACTTTCAGATTTTCTTAATTTTCTATGAAAATTACTTTTAGAAAATCCTTTTAATTTATTCATATTAAATTATTATTTACAACTATTCTAATTATAATTATGGCTTATCTATTTACACTACTCTTAAATTAGTTCTTAATTTTAATTTAAAAAATGTTTATGCACTTACAAAATATTATGAATAAAAAATGACGTTTAATATCTCAGCTAACAAAACAGTTTTTAGATTAGTGCTTTGGTAAAACAATCCGTATCACCACAATATTTTAGATTTAAATAATTTTTTAAAATATTAAAACTCCAAACACTTAAATAATAAAAATAATGTAACTGCGTGCCCTTAGCAAATAATACAAGAACAAAAGAAAAATTACGCGAATGTTTTTTCGAGTAAATGCGTCGAACAATCAAAGGAGAATGATTATGGACTTGTCGTAAATGAATCTTATATGAATTATCAGGAATTGTAGAATTAGTTGATATGTGATGTGAGAAGAATCAATGACATGTCATAAATTAGTCCATTAGTCAACATGCTGTCAATCTACGAAATGCAAATATTTTTTGTCTTTTTCACATACATTTAAAAGAAAACAAAAGAACGTGGTGCGTATTTCCATACTAAACATTTAATTCATATGCATGTTGACAACTTTCCTACTGGGAAATTACATTTTTCTCCATTCGAAACATATGGAGAGTGATGTGGTTTTCCTATTGCAACAAAAATCAGATTCGGAGTCGAATCCGAGTTGAAAAATGACAGTTTTTTGACGTTTTAACTGGAACAGCCAAAAATCCGGATTCTGCGATTTTTTGTTTTTTATATGGTTGTGTGAATATACGTATTGATTGTAAAATTCTATTTTTATAATTAGATTGATAATATTGATGAAATTTTCCGTAAATTAATAAATAATTTATTGTAATCATGTGATTTGTTGTATTATTTGTTAATTATTTTACTGTTTTTTAACCTACATAGTGTTCAATCGGGCAAAAATGATAAAAAATATCATGATATTTTTTATCACTTTTAGCATTAAACGTACTCATTTATCACATAAAAACCAACTTTTTTCTTGGCTCCAGCTGTCAATTTTGAATTTATTTTCTTTATGATATTTTCGGTACTTAAATTAATTTGAATTTGTTTTTTAAGATATTCATATGGTATTTATACAGTCACCTATTTATTTAAACAAAAATAATAATTTATATTTCGAAGTTTTGTCTGAGAACACAAACACATCAAAACTCAAACTAAAATTATTTGTGTCTCCAATATTTGGATAAAAACCAAATAGTTTCAATATCAAAATAATTTATAAACAAAAAATAATTAAAAAATATAGACCCTTTCCGAAAGTTATACTTATTTATTTAGACATACTTATTTGCCGCCATCTTAAATAAGTATGTTGGCGACGTAACTTATTTAAATAAGTATGTTGCTATCTCTTTCTTACAAAATAAAAAATGAAAAATAAAATTCTGTCAAACTTTTCATTGTTTACATTTTGATAACCATTAATAATAACCTGTTTATAAAACAATTTAATTAACATTTATAAAATAAACATAAAATGAAACGAAAATTATATAACGTGCGATGTAATGTATATTTTTTTTTTTAATTTATTTTTAATATTTTTAAGTTGAAACATTAAATATTCATATAATCATTTACACATAACCTCAACTTAAAAATATTTTTGATACAATTTCGTATTTCGATCTATCGATCAATTTCACACATAATTTGATATTTTTATTTATTAAATAGGTAAGAAGCAAGAATTTCATAGCTTCATCCATTTTGCTAACACAAATTTTTATTTATTAAATAGGTAAGAAGCAAGAATTTCTTAGCTTCATTCATTTTTCTAACACAAATTTATTTGTTATGGTTTTGACGTTTCTGTCAAAATATTAACACTAGAACTACCAACCTGTCAAAATTACGGATTTACATTTATTGAATTAATTTTTTTTTGTATGATTATGTTAGAAATATTTGTTGAGTTTTAATATGACAATAAAGTAATTAAATTAAAAATCATCAAAAATTTCCAAAACAATTCTAACATAATAATTAAAAAAATGAATTCAATAAATGTAAATCGGTCATTTTGACCGGTCGGTAGTTCTAGTGTTAAATAAGTATGTGAAATCATTTCGGATGATTTTACATTACTTATTTAAGATGGCGGCAAATAAGTATGTCTAAATAAATAAGTATAACTTTCGGAAAGGGCCGAAAAAATGAGTTTATTGAATTTTACAAAGCGATTTAAAACAAAATGTTACATTTAAAATCAATTTTTCATTTTTTGTCAATTTTGGTTGTTCAATCGGGTTTAACGTACAGTATTATAAAATGAAGTTAGGGTGGGATATTATTATTATTTACTGGGCGGTGCGAGGTGGCTTATCGACCACATGGCCCTCCAGTAAATAATAATAGGGTGGGATAAAATATCATGATATTTTTTATCATTTTGGCCCGATTGAACACGACCTAAATATATTTTTCCGCATATTTATTTTGATGTTTAAATGACATTTCGATGACATTTAAATGTAATCGTGTTAGTAATCGCTCCGAAAAATTTTACCGAGCGACGAATGACAGCTGATGTCACTCGAGTTTCGCTCCGAATCTGTTTTTTGTTGCAACAGTACTGCGATTTTGTTGTGTTCATGAGAGTATGGGAGTAAATAACCGGAACGCAATAGTATTTTCAACTGTTGATGTGTTAGTGAATGTTGTTTTTGTTTATTTTTTATTTGATGTGGTTTTCGATTCACCAAAAAAGAGCAAGCCTGCTCTTTCTGCTGTCAAACTGTTCGATTTGTCAAGAAAAGTCGCTCGGTCGAGCAAAATTGTTGTTGTTTTACGAATCTCGATTTTTTGGCATATTTACTAACAAAACACAAATAGAACTGTCATTTTGAAAGCGTCATTTGTGTTTTATGTTTTTTTTGTGTTTCTGGTTTATTTACATATAAATATTTTATATTAAAGAATTAACCTGTTGTTGTTATGTTGTTATGCATATAACACAATGTGTTGTGTTTTTTATCGAGTGTACAAATCATAGGATATGTTTATATAAACGTCGAAAACACATACATATATAATACGGAGCAACTGTTCGATTCACACAGCAATAGAGAGTGATCTTTCAAAGATTTGGTAAAAGGTGAATCGAAATCGACATGAGATTGACGAGAGTTAATTTTAAAATATTAGGGATTTAGAATATAAATTATTTTAGATTTTAAAATTTAAATGGGGCAAAAATCAGTAGCCACCAAAAGCTAAACTTCAGCCAAATTATTTAAAAATTCTACAATATATTAAAATTATTGATAAAAAATAAATAATCCACTATATTGTACGTGTACATGTATTATAAATACTCCACTATATTGTACGCACTAATGTATTATAAATACTCCACTATATTGTACGCACTAATGTATTACATTCATTACTTACTATATGTATATATATATATATATATATATATATATATATATATATATATATATATATATATTAATTTAGTTTAGTTTAAATTGGTTCTTAATCTAAAAAAAAATTTTATTAAAATTGACAAAAAAAATTGTAAACCTAAAACATACAATTCAAAATGTCAATATTCCCATATTCCCAATCTAAAAAGCATGGGAAAAAATATTCTTATAGGAAGATAAGCACCAAAAAATTTGAACCGATTTCACCCGATTGAATAATTTTTGATGCTTGGTTACTGGTACAAAAACACACGAACACAAATAAAATTAATGACAACACACAGTAACAAAATTTTATACTTTACATGGTGTACGTATACAAAACTCCCTGGGAGTAAATTCCCATGTACACAACAAAATCGCACTACAGGAAAACGACATGAGACTACCGGAATTAAATTAAACCCTACGCTCGGCATGCAAAATCATGACAGTCCAATCGTCAATTGTAGCTGTATTTTGTTGAGAAAAAAATAATTCGAATTATTTTGGAGTAATTTTTTTCTTAACATAATAAGCCGCGAAATATTTTTTCGATTTAATTTTTACATTCTATGTTGGTATTTTTTTTATTTTTCATTCAAGGAGTTACGTATTTTATTTGTTCGAGCTCGAATTAAATAACTCAAATTTTTTGTTCGAATTATTTAATTCCTGTCACGTGCAATTGTTGTTGTAAATTTCTCAACAAAATACAGCTTCTGTTAAGAAAAAAAATAACTCCAAAATAATTCGAATTAATTTATTCTCAATAAAATATTGCTTTAACACTTTTGCCTGACTTTTACGACCATATTCGTTAAACGTCTTTGCTAGTGTAATATAGCCTTTAGAACTGTCATTTTTGTGTTCTCTTTTTATGCTCGGAGTCTGTTTTTTGTTGCAACTTGGAAACCACATAAATGTCTGATTTGTTGATTTAATAATATCCGGAATGTCAGATTCAGAGTCAAATAAACGTAAAAGTCCACCGCTTAACGAAGAGGATGACTGGATTGGGCCAATGCCAAGCGAGCAAATTGCTGCTAAGAAGAGAAAAGGTATACAAATTCACTAAAACATTGAATATTTAGAAAATTTGTAAATAATGATTTTTAATTTTTAGTTTTGCCTCACGAGAAGCTTTATCTTGAGAACATTCCCAATACGGAATGTTATGAAAAATCTTACATGCATCGTGATTTAATTACTCACTTAGTGGTAACCAAAACCGATTTTGTCGTAACAGCATCAGTGGATGGACATATAAAATTCTGGAAGAAAATGGAAGAAGGAATTGAATTTGTTAAGCATTTCCGCAGTAATTTGTCAGCAATTTCATCGTTGACCGTAAATTCAAACGGGACATATTTGTGCACCACTTCGGTTGATAAGAGTGCGAAAATATTTGATGTTGTAAATTTTGATATGATTAATATGCTAAAACTTGATTATACTCCGTTATGCGCGGAATGGGTACACACGGCTGGTGAGGCTATCACTGCACTTGCCATATCGGATCAAGATACTGGAAGAATTTTCATCTACGACGGGCAAGGATCAAACGTACCAATTTTTATTTTTGAAAAACTCCACACAAAACCAGTTACTACAATAAAATATAATCCAGTATTTGAAACAGCCATTTCGATTGATAAGGCTGGTATATTGGAGTACTGGATGAATTCGCGTCACGATTATAAATTCCCGGCAAAATTAGTGAAATACGATTCTAAACTCGATACGGATTTATTTGAATTTGCCAAATGTAAAACAGTTGTTACGGGAATGGCATTCTCACAGGATGGCCATAAATTTGCCACACTTTCGACCGACCGTAAGGTTCGTGTATTTAAATTTCTAACAGGGAAATTGATTCGAGTTTATGATGAAACGTTAGCTAGATATACGGAGCGACAACAAACGCCCGATTCATTGCCAAACATGGAATTCGGACGCAGAATGGCGAATGAACGTGAACTCGAAAAGGCCGATGCGTTAATGTATTCGAATATCTTGTTCGACTTTAGTGGCCACTTTTTGCTGTACCCAACAATGTTAGGCATTAAGCTAGTCAATATTGAAACGAACCGTTGCGTTAAAATTATTGGGAAAAGCGATAATCTACGTCCGCTTCATTTGGGGTTGCTCCAAGGACGAGCGAGAAAATCGAAAGCGGCTATTACAATAGAACAGGAAGCGTCAGATAATCCGACGTTACAATCATACTCATCGGATCCAACATTGTTTTGCACGGCATACAAGTAACACAGATACTTATAGATTTTCGGTGGCCCTTCTCAAATCAAAATTTTTATTTACAGAAAACAACGATTCTATCTGTTTAGCAGACGCCTGCCATCTGACCTTCAAGATGTCGACCGAGATGTTTTCAACGAAAAACCTTCGAAGGAGGATATAATCGCAGTTCCAGAAGGACAAGGTAGTGTATTGACTTTAGTTTTATATTTTTTCCGTAGTACGATTCACTTTTTAATATGAAAATCTTTCTTACTTATTTCTAATGCCTTTTCCATAAATAAAGAAGGTAAATTTCACATAAAATACTTTTACATTTATTAAACTTTTGCCAAAATATTTCGGTTCCACTAACTTTTCTGTATTTCTA
Organism: Tipula vernalis; assembly: GCA_958295665.1. Lineage (NCBI taxonomy): Eukaryota > Metazoa > Arthropoda > Insecta > Diptera > Tipulidae > Tipula > Tipula vernalis. The sequence goes on along the minus strand of OY282560.1, from coordinate 241,887,544 downwards.
TAAATAGGAACTCAAAAAATCTATGAAAATGCCGTCATTCACACAACACTTGGAGATATTCATTTGAAGCTATTCCCAAAAGAATGTCCGAAATCGGTTGAAAATTTCTGCGTGCACAGTAAAAATGGATACTACAATGGACATATATTTCATCGTGTCATCAAAGGTTTTATGATTCAAACAGGCGATCCTACTGGGAGTGGTACTGGTGGAACATCGATCTGGGGTACAGATTTTAAAGACGAATTTTGTTCAACGCTGAAACATGATCGGCCGTACACCGTAAGCATGGCGAATGCCGGTGCAAATACAAATGGAAGTCAATTTTTTATAACGGTTATACCAACTCCGTGGTTAGATAATAAACATACGATATTTGGTCGAGCGGTAAAAGGTATGGAAGTCATACAAAATATTTCGCATTGCAAAACCAACCCAAAGACGGATAAGCCATATGACGAAATAAAAATTATATCGATTCATTTAAGTTGAAAATAAATAGGTAAAAAACGAGCACAACCACAAATCTACAGAAAATTATTTGTTTTGTTCAAATATGTACCTATATATGTATTGTATTCCTCCGTCATGTAGAAAATCGAAACCAACACAAATGTTTATACAAATAATTGGGTCCACCGTTGCAATTGTTTTCAATTTAACACCGTTTAGTTACTAGGAGGCATTGGAAGGAGATTCTATAAACGAGCAAAATATACCAATTTTACTTTGAATATTAATGACTGTAGAAAATCAAAAAACCTTTGTATTTTTATCAATACGAATAGTGGGGCCTAATATTTTGTTGGCATCTGCGTATAAAAGTTATGCTTCGGCTTTATATACGTTTGTGTTGGTTTTGAGAAAATATGTAGCCCAATTTTACTTCGACCCAAGAAACGGAATTTTTTTAACCCGCCGGTTATATCAAACATCTTTCCTGAATTTTCTTCAATCAAAGCCTTAAGACATTGATAAGTACGAAAATCCAAACAATGGTAAAACAACATAACCATACCACAGAAGAAAGATTAACTGTTGTATTCTGTGACCATACTAACACCACGGATTGAAACCGAGGATATTCATCTCTCTCTTGGCAATTCCTCTGTGTATTCTATTTAATCAGTCATTACAACTGGCCGAATTTCCACAGAAACGGAAATAACCAGAGTGACCAATTTTCAAAGCTGGAGCACAGGAGCAACTCATGTCTTTCCAAATGACCACCGCAAGTACTTATCAGCACTTATCGTTCATGTCTTTACTAGATTTACTATAGAAAATCTAACAAAGACATGAACCATAAGTGCTTATAAGTACTTGCGGTGGTCTATTGGAAAACAACTACATATTGTAAAACATTGAAAAGTTTTTTACGACAAACCTATCCGAAACTTCAGAGTAATCAAAAAAAGTTTTACGGTATATAACGTGGAAAGTCGGATGAAATTACGTTCCCTCTTAAAATTATATCTCACCTTTTATTTTTCCAGAAAAACAATATAAATCGTCTGCTCATCATTTACATCACAGGTACATATTGTTACGTTTTTGCCTTGTCAACCAAGGTTCGTATCACTGGATTGTGAATAAAACAAAATCAATTCAAATTATTAGCAACGAATTAATTTATTTAACACAAGAATTATTACAACACAATTTGTTTAACATTAGAACTACCGACCCATAAAAAGTGGCAATAAAGTGATTATATTAAAAATCATCAAAAATTTCCAAAACAATTCTAACATAATAATTAAAAAACTGAATTCAATAAATGTAAATCGGTCATTTTGACCGGTCGGTAGTTCCAGTGTTAACAATAATTCACAAAACGACTTTATTTTAATATTCTCACAATTTTATTGATCACTTATAATTCGCTAAAACACTTTTTAAATCACTTTTTAGTTTCTTTTTAATCTTCACACTATCGCTTACCAAATACTAATAATCCAATTCGATCTCGTTCATATACACAAACCAAACTTCTAGAAAGTTCATGACTTTTCCAGTAAGAATAGTGTAGAAATATTTATAACAGTTTTATCATTAAAAATTCCATTTTAGTACAGTAAAACTTTGAGCTATTAATTTAACTTATTCTATTACTTACACCCTAGGTGTCACCGTCACAATATTAAATAAGTACATAAGGTAAATATAAATTTATTACGTATAAACAGAAATTATGGGAATATATTTACATTTACTTTATGGTATAAACGATATTCTATAAACATTGGAACAATTATTTACTATGTACTTGTAATTATAAATGAAAGGAGAAGGTAATCATTCAACTATATTTTATACGTGTACAATTAAACAATTGCCGTCGTACTTTGATAACTGGAATAGTAATTGATATAAAAATAAAATTGCAGATATGGTGGGAGTACAATTATGCATTTTTGGTTATTTCTTAGTTTAAAAAAATCACCTATTTTTAAACAATATTTTTTAAACAAATTCTGTAATTTCCCTATATTTTGAATGACATGTAAAAGTTAATTTACATGTCATTCAAAAGATTGCTACGTTTTTGCCTTGTCACTCAAGGTTCGAATCACTGGATTGTGAATAAAAACAAAATCAATTCAATTTATCAGCAACCAAATTATTTATTTCACACAAAAATTATTACAACACAATTTATTAATAATAATTCACAAAATCACTTTATATAAATTATTCGCACAATTTTACTGATCACTTTTACTTTTAATTTTGCACTATAAAACTATTTAAATCACTTTTTAATTCATTTTTAATCTTTACATTATCGCTTACCAAATACTAATAATCCAATTCGACTTCGTTCGCCTTTTTATATAAACAAACCAAACTTCTAGAAAGTTCATGACTTTTCCAGGAAGAATAGTGTAGAAACATTTAGAACAGTTTCATCATGGAAAATTCCATTTTAGTACAGTAAAACATTGAGCTATTAATTTAACTTATTCTATTACACCCTAGGTGTTACCGTCACACTACCCCTCACCTAAGCCTGTTCGTCCCGAACAGGACCCAAAACACCTCCTCTGTACAGGACCAAACCTGTGTAAAAACATCACCTTCGGTTTACCTCCTTGTCCTTTCCTAGTCCTGTAGGGTGTCGTCGCAGTTTCGTCGATAAATCCTCCTTTTGTTGCGGGTTGTGAAGCCATACCAATTGCCTCTGTGGAAACCATGGCTATTTGCCTACTTCGCACAACTCGGCCCTTCTTATACAATATCTGTTTAACCTGATGCTCATTGGTTTCCTCCACAATTGTTTTTAACTTCGATGGCAGCTCTTCGCGATGGATGACTGTTACTTGCCTTACTGTCGCATCCATACCGTCGAATTTAAGTGGTAGCTCGATGTTATCGCTACTCAATATTTCTCGTCCAAAATCCAACACGAAGCCATTCATCTTCATGAAGTCCGTTCCCAAAATAACCTCGTCCACAATTTCTGCGACCAGAACTTCGTGTGGGAAAAGAGTTTCACCGATCATTATGTTTACAATCTTTTTCCCTTTTATCATTGCATTATCTCCATTTGCCATTCTTAATTTCAACCCATCAACCAACTGCACAGCTCCTCCGATCAGGCCTTCCCGGACAATCGTGTGAGTTGCTTCAGTATCCAGCGTAATGATAGACTTCCTTCCATGAATGTCGCCCTTGATTGTTACGCTGCTACCTCCTAGTACTGCACTCGTGACAGGGATGTAAGTTATGGGGCTACCAGACGGCGAAGCCAGCTTAGGTTCCTGCAAGCTGACTTCTAACCTTTCCACTTTACCGACTGTTGCCATTCGTTCATCTGACGCCTGCTCTCTTCTGTGTCCTCTTTCCATAGACAATCTCGCGAGATGTGGCCAGTCTTGTTACATACCCAACACCTTAGCTCATTGCCTCTAGACCTTTGTCTTGACCGTTCGAAGCTCGCCTGGGTAAAAGTTTTCGATCTGCTCCTTCCTTGTTTTATTTTCCAACAATCGCTTGAGATGTGACCCAACTTGTCACATTGCCAACACCTAAGCCTGCCGCTTATAAATTTTGGTACCGCCCGCTCGAAGTACTTGTTGGTGTCTAAATTCATTTGGCGCCTAAATAATGACTGTCTGGTGATGGTCTACATGGCCTCGATCGATAACGCAAATGCAACGGTTTCCCCGAAGGTCGCTTTAGGTGACAAAATCACCGCCTTGCGTGTCTCTGGATCACGAATACCATCAATGAATGCGTCAATTTTTAACCTTTTCTTATAATCGTTCGACGTACTGGTATGTGTTAGATGTACTAGTCGCCCGATTGCTGATGAAAATTCCTGAAGCGATTCTCCTCCCTTTTGGTAGCGGATTTTAAAATCCATGCGATAGATTTCCCGCTTGTGGTCACGGCCGTACTTCCGATCCAGCGCCTTCATAATTTGAAGATAGCTGTTGCGATCCTTTTCAGGAATGATTTGTAAAGCGTCCGCTGCTTCACCTTTCAGGGCCACTATAAGAGCTGCAACAAGATGTTCATCATTCCAACGAGTTTGATTGGCTGCCGTTTCAAATTGAAATTTGGAAATGCCGAAAGATGTTGTTCCGTTGAAAGTTGGGGGCTTTAACTTGATTGAGTGAAAGGTCTGAACTACTTGTGTTGTTTTTCCACTTGCCTTGATGTCAGTTAGCTCTTTCTCGAGGCGTTGAAATTTTGTTTGAAATTCAGTTTGTAATTTATGTTCCACTTGTTGAATCTCCGTTTGTAATTTTTGTTTAACATGTTGAACCTTTGTTTCTAATTTTCCTTCAACCAGTTGAATCACCATTTGCAGCTTCTCCACTTCGCCGTGTATGTTAGTTAAATCGAGAAGTTTATCGCCAATTCTCTTACGACCATCCGTAATTTGGTCTTTAATTTGTAACAGCGCACGTGTAAGCCGTCACAACAATTTTTATTTTCAATTCAATATTCTCACACTTTTTTTTTGCAATTATGCAAATAATGTGTAATTCGGTAATTCATAATAATTTTTGTAATTTCATTTTTTTTTGCAAAATCCGTAAGTCTAATAATTAAATTGGATATTCTTTTTCCGTTTAAATAAAAAAATAATAATTGAATTGAAGTAAATTTTTTTTTGGTGGGGGGTTGGAATGTAGAACGGGCGTTTCGACGATTTTGCGTCAGTCGGATGAAAATTTTTAGAATTATTATTATTATTATTATTATTGATTGAAGGGTCATGTGGGCGATAAGCCACCTCGCACTGCGACCTAAAAGATCTATTGTGTTGGACCCTACTTAATTATCCGTCCAGTCAATATTCAGGCTCTTAATGAATCTGATAATACTACTGGCCGGTACAAGATACATACTATCCGGGCTCATTGTTCTCCCTCCTAGATGTTGCAGTCTTTGCTGGAAAATGGCTGGGCAATGGCACAGAACATGTTCCGCTGACTCTGCTTCCAGATCGCAGAAGCGGCATCCATCTTTCGTACTTAGGGCCATCTCCTTAAGGTGATACCTTAAGGGGACATGACCTGTGAGGAAGCCAGTAAGCAGCCTCAACTCAGGTTTCCTAAGTTCAAGACACTCCTTAACCCTGACAGACGACGGTGATATAAATTTCTTCGTCTGTCGTAAACCTGGAATTATGCGCCAGTAGGAGGACTTTTGAACATCCTCCCAGCGTTTTACCGCTGCTCTAAGGTGTCCCTTAGTGACGCCGCAGAAGGGTTCTTGTCCAATAAATGGAGAGGCAGAACCCTCACGGGCGAGACCATCAGCTGCCTCGTTTCCTTCGATTCCAATATGACCTGGCACCCATATAAGTGTTACCTTATTTGAGCCTGCCCGATGTTTAATAACCTTCAGACAATCCCACACCAGCCTTGACTCAACGGTACAAGACCTAAGAGCCTTTAAGGCCGATTGGTGTCTGATACAATATAAATCTTTACATCGTTTAGGCCTTTTGCTATGCCTATCCTAGCGCAAAGTTCTATAGCATGTACCTCTGCTTGAAAAACGGTAGCATTGGAACCCAAGGACTTCGAGAGGGTAGTGCCACTCCCGTGTATTCCTATCCCCGCCCAATCTTCCGTTTTTGATCCATCTGTAAACCATACCATGGACCCTCGCTTAAAGGATGGTCCACCTGTACTCCACACATCCCGGTCAGGTAACCGAACACAGAATGATTTGTGGAAGTCCAGTTTAGCTGGCATACAGTCGGAAGGTATTCCTATGGTAGGGTCTGTCTGAAATTCCTTAAGGATTTCCAGATGACCCACCATATTGCCTGGTTTGATATTTCCTTTCGCCTGCATTTTCAGGGCCATAATTGCAGCATCCTTTTTAATATGCAGGTATAACGGTGTCAGTCTTAGAAGTGACTCCATCGCCGCTGTTGGACATTGAGCCCGCAACACCGATGCAGGCTATACGCTGAACCTTATTCAATAAGGTTTGCGTTGCCTTCTGCTCAGTTTTAGGCCACCATACAACCGATGTGTAGGTGACCATATGCCTAATGATTGTAAGAAATGACCAGTAGATCATTTTTGGTTGTAGTCCCCAAGTACGCCCATAGAGTCTTTGACAGGCCCAGAAAACCTTGGTGGCTCTATTTTGAACTTTCAACAAATGCTGGTTCCAGTTCAGTTTTTGATCTAGGATAACCCCTAGATATTTAACTTCGCTGGAAAAAGGAACAATAGTACCGTTTAATGTGGGAGCTGTAAGCGCAAGCTTTTTCCTCCTCGTAAAAGGAACAATGACAGTTTTGTTTGGATGGACACAGAGTCCTTCCTGGTAACACCACTGCCATGTTATATTGAGTGCATTTTGCATACGATCAGAAATGACCTCATCAAACTTGCCTCTGATTATGATAGCCACATAGTCCGCGTAGCCCTGGACATCAAACCCATGGCTACTCAGAAGGACCAGTACTCCGTCAATAACCAATGACCACAAAAGAGGAGATAGTATGCCTCCTTGGGGAAGGCCATTTACGGCCCTGATGGTTACTGACTCGCCACCTAGTCTGGCAGTAATCTCACGATGTTCCAGCATGGAACGGATCCACCTAATTGTAGAAAGCAGAACCCTTTTTCCCATTACTGCCCTCTCTATAGATCCATAGGAGGTATTATCAAACGCCCCCTCAATGTACACAAAGGCACAAAGGGCAATTTCTTAATATGTCACTATTTTTTCAATCCTCGTGACTAGACCGCTAAGGGCCATCACAGTGGATTTACCAGTTTGATACGCAAACTGGTCCCGTTGCAGCGAATTTTTTCCAAGGACCTCACTTCTTATTTGATATTCCATGAATTTTTCCATCGTCTTTAATAGAAATCTTCAATAAGAGTCCCAGTCGGTCAGTTTTAGAATTCTGATTTCCTGCCGCTGCATGGTCTCAGCCGCCAACTCGAATCTGATGTGCAAGTGATCCGATAATGAGGTCTCTTCAGACACATGCCAGTTTTTGACCAAGTCGCTCAAATGCGGACTAGCAAGTGTCAAATCTAAGACCTCTTGCCTAATCGCATTTATAAAAGTAGGTTTCCTTCCCCTATTGACAATGTCTACATTATTTGAGATCAGAAATTCAAAAAGGTACTCACCCCTGTTATTGATGTCCGTGCTACTCCACACCGCGTGGTGCGCGTTTACATCGCATCCTATCAGGTAGGCCAGCCCATTGCGTTTGCAATAAGCTACGATCCGCATAACGTCAATTGGAGGAATTAACTCTGAGTCTCCAGGAAAGTAGGCGGAGGCCATTATAGCCTCCTGTTTGCCTCTTTCACCCAGAACCTCCACCATTACTGCAACCAAGTCCCTGGAGATGAACTCTGAAATGGGAATAAAATTAATTTGCGAACTGGCCAAAATAGCCGCTCTTGGACTCTCAGGTCCTTTAAGATAAATTAACTTACCCACATGATTTGGTATACCTCTAATATGGTTACCTGTCACCCATGGCTCCTGGATTAGAGACATGCCAATGTTTTGGCAGATAAACCTACGACAAAGGACGTCCGAAGACGCCATTGCATGATGCAGGTTTATCTGCAGGCAGGCGATGTACATATGCCTTCATTTTTCCGAAGGCCTCTTCTGAAGGCCCTGCTCAGCCTCCTTTACAGCACCGCCACCACCCGCATGCTTTTTTTGACCGGCCGATGGCTGACCAGTGTCCTCCATCGTCGTTCTGCTGGCCCCCGCTACCTGAGAGCCTCCAGGTCTCACCAGTGGCTTGCGCGGAAGGAGTTATTGCGGGGCCTTCCCCCATGGAACCCCTGACGCCTTCCTTTCTCTTTCCCGCCTTCTCCTCACCTGTCTCCTAGAGAGGGCGGCCACCCAAGTGGTCTTGCTTACAGGTGCCCTACCGTAGCCTCCACAGGCTTGACCACTTGGGTTCCGCTGACAGAAGCCGGTTTAGCACCACCCTGACCACCCTTGGGATGCAATTGGACAGTCCCAAACTTATAATTGATTTTAAAGCCAACCTGGTTGAGCTTCTCAACTGAAGAGCGGTCCATAGAGAAGGTGCAAAAGGCCGAAGAGCCTTTCGCCTCTCTCTTGATCACTCTCCAGTTGATCGCCTGCATGCCCTCATTTTGGCTATTGATAAAACTAAAAAGCTTCTCCGTGGGCAATTCAGCACTGTTTGGGAAGGTGCTGAACACCGTTCGCATACTTTGGACTGATTAACCTATCAGCCATTCATCCATCGGCATATGCTGTTCCACCTTAAATTAGGGTTTTTTATCAAGGATTTCTCCTTTAGCGCCGTACTTTAGCCTGTGCCAAATGGTCAAAAGTACCAAACGGCCTCAGTTACCGGTGATGGCCATGAGGAGGCAGTACGTACACTTGCGAATTGTGACCAGGTTACCCCTTCCACATTTGTACCCATCACGCCAGCTGCCTAAAACATGACCAGAACAGCTCGCGTAATGTGCACTCACCGAAAGTTACGGAGCTGGTAGAAATTTTAGAATAGTAAATAGTTTTAAAAATAGTAGTAAAGATATAGTAAAAATAATCAGCCTTATTAAGTTTTATAAAGTTAAATCGAGAAATAAATTTTAACTCAGCTGAAAATTAAGTTGGTAGCTAAATAAATTTTAGATTTGGTTTAACAGTATAAGTTAAGTCAAAAAAATAGTTTTGGTGAAAACAAACAAGAAACAAACAATTATTCGTAAAACTTCTGTAATAATAAACAAAAAAAAAAATTGTTAATAGTGGCTAAATTTTTTTTTTTAACGAAATAATTCGAGAAAGTTTTTTTTTAAGAAACGTCAATACGCAAGAAATAAATAATATGAAATATAATAATAATAGATTTAAGGGTATAATATAATTAATTAAAAAAATATTAATCATTATTCATCAATAATAATAAAAGAAAAAATAACCAACACAATTAAAGGTGGTAACAATAAAGAACTAAAGAACATAATTAAAAGTTTAAAGTTAAAGTGAATAAATGAACAATTTGTGATTCCATTAATCGCTTTGAATTAACGAACATAATTCCACTAAATCAAAATATATTAATCAAAATTTAACATACGCGCGCCTAAATGGTTATACATAATTGAACGAAATCAACAGATCAACAGGCTGCAACACCAGATCGTTAAGTTTTTTATTTTTTTTTAAGATTATATTTTTTTTTTTTGTTAAATTATATTTTCTATTAAAATTTCAATGGTTTTCTTTATTTATATAATTAAATAATGTATTTTTTGTTGTAATTAGCATTAAATTCCGGAGTAGAGTAGTTTTAGGTTAGCTAGGTTAGGGTAGTGTTTACGAAAAATGTATTTTATCCACAGTCATTGTTTTTTTTGTCTGTTTCATACCAAAATAAATTTGTTGAATTTGTTTTTCTCGTTTGTTAAATCCAAGTTGAAAATTAGTTTTTACATTAGTGACAAATAAATTTGAGAATGAGGAGTTAATCGTCAAGCTGCGGATGAGTTAGGGTGGGTAAATGTGTCGCACATAACGGTAGATATTCGGGATCATCCTCCCTGCGGTTAAACCCGATCTACACATACTCTAAAACCCCACGCCATACCTTGATGCTTAGCCGGCAACAACCGCTCAAGAGTCCCTGTGTAGATCCAATTCTGTTAGCACAATGCGTGTTTTGGAGGATAATTTTAGTTAATTTTTTTATTTTTTTTATTTCAAATTTAGTTGTTGGGATATCCTCCAGAACAAGCGAAGTGCTACAAATTTCTTCCCCTTGTTACTCCATCCGGTGTTTAAGTTCTTCATTTGACTGATTTTGTTGTTTCATCTGGTGTTTTATTTCTTGGTTTGACTGGTTTATAGTCTCCAACTATCGCTCATTTGACTGTTCAATTTTCTCCATTTGTCGCGTTGTTTTGATGTTTCATCATTTGATTCGTAGGATCCATTAATTTCGAAACTTCCAGAAGGTTCCTGTGTCCTTTCAACCAACGGTTGTTTGTCCTCAGTTTTCTGCTCTAAGCTTTCCGCAACCGTTATTTCCTTTTCAAACCCGTAATGATCCGCGTCTAACCCTTCTTTCTCCATGGCGTCACGTAGTCGCGCTTGTAAAGCTGCTTTACTACCATCAGCGAGCAAACCCCGTTTCTCATGTTCCCTCTTTAATTCTGGAACTTTTAATTCATTGAGAATCATTTTCTTTATCTTATTATTCACAATCCCACCGCTGTCACCAATTGTTACGTTTTTCCTTGTCACTCAAGGTTCGAATCACTGGATTGTGAATAAAAACCAAATCAATTCAATTTATCACCAACGAATTTATTTATTTCACACAAAAATGATTACAACACAATTCATTAATGATAATTCACAAAATCACTTTATATAAATTATTCCCACAATTTTACTGATCACTTTTACTTTTTATTTTGAACAAAAACACTTTTTAATTCCTTTTAAATCTTCACACTATCGCTTACCCAAATACTAATAATCCAATTCGACTTAGTTCGCCTTTTTATATAAACAAATCAAACTTCTAGAAAGTTCATGACTTAGAACAGTTTTATCATGGAAAATTCCATTTTAGTGTAGTAAAACATTGAGCTATTAATTTAACTTATTCTATTACACCCTAGCTGTCACCGTTACAATATTTTCTAACTCTTTTTTTGTTTTCTGTATTGCGACATCAAAAAGTTACTCGTTAATTTTTTGCTTGCTAGGAAGTCGCAAAAACGTTCGAGCAACCAACATGTCGTTTTCAGCTCAAGTTGCTAATTTGCTTGCTATAACGTATCGAGCATCTACCTCATAAACATATTGTTACGTTTTTGCCTTGTCAATCAAGGTTCGTATCACTGGATTGTGAATAAAAGAAAATCAATTCAATTTATGTTTGTTTGTTTGTTTTTTGATTTATTTTTTACCGCCCTACTTTACGCCTCGAGTAGCCAAATCGAGGACGGGCGGCTACAGATCCGTCTTTGAAAACCACCTGCACATTGCATTGCTTCATGCCAAGCTGTAGTGCTGACATGAAAGGTGGGTCGGCCCATGGATTCTGCACTCTCAACAGGGGGTCATAGATCAATTCAATTTATCACCAACGAATTTATTTATTTAGCACAAGAATTATTACAACACATTTTTTTTAAACAATAATTCACAAAATTACGTTATTTAATTTTTGCACAATTTTACTGTACACTTATAATTTTTATTTCGCACAAAAACACTTTTTAATTCCTTTTTAATCTTCACACTATTGCTTACTAAATACTAATAAATCCAATTCGATCTCGTTCACCTTTTTATATACACAAATCAAGCCTCTAGAAAGGTGATGACTTTTCCAGTAAGAATAGTGTAGAGACATTTAGAACAGTTTTATCATGGAAAGTTCCATTTTAGTACAGTAAAACATTGAGCTATTAATTTAACTTGTTCTATTACAATCTAGGTCGAGGTTGAAGGCTCAATGTAGCATACGGGCAGGTACCCAGGGATTTTAGGAAGGAAAATTGGTACTTCACAACCCGCAACGAAAAAAGGAGGATTCGGCGTCGAAACTGCAACCTGTTTATTCGGGGCGAACATGTTTAGGTGAATTATTAGTATTTGGTAAGCGATAATGTAAAGATTAAAAAGGAATTAAAAATGATTTAAAAAGTGTTGTAGAGCGATTTAAAAGTTATAAGTGGTCAGTAAAATTGTGCGAAAATGTTAAATAAGTGATTTTGAATTATTGTTAATAAATTGTGTTACATTGATTTTTGTGTTCAATAAATAAATTCGTTTGTGTTAAATTGAAGTGTTTTTGTTTTACTCACAATCCAGTGATTCGAACCTTAATTGACAAGGCGAAAACGTAACAATATGCTCAAGATTGATCATTCTCCCGCCCGTTAACATATTTGAAAAAATATTTAACATGAATTAAATGACATGAATTGCTTAAGATTACGTTTCCTTTTCCACATGATCATTGTTGAGTGGTAGACGACATAATTTTGCAATTGGTCGTTTCATCCCTCCGTAAGCTGTTTATACCGTTGCGACGCGGACCAGGTCATCCTTACCAAGATGGAGTTGAATAATTTTCGCTAGTAACCATTTGAAAGGGGGCATGTTGTCTTCTTTACTCAGTATGAGGTTCCGATAGATAGATTTGGTAGTTTCGTTTGCCATTTAGGTCGCTGTTTCAAGTTATGTAAATACTTGATCGACCATTGTTGCCAATAACGTTGTATTCGTTGCTGGATATTTTGCTGAACGTCGCCTTATTTGCTGAACGTCGGCTTATTTGTGTTATGATTTAATATTTCAATATGCTCTGAGCTTAGCACGGGTGTGGGCTAATACCAGAATTATTGTTACTACCAGTTACGTAGAATAAGATTGAATTTTGTTAATTAGAGAAAGATAATAATTAGTTTAAGTATTTCTGCTTCTTCTTTATTCTTTTCTTTACTTTACCATGTAGAGTTAAAACCGGTTGACCTGTCAGTGCCCTGATTTTGTTAGTTGTTGTCTTCTTAATATACTTACCAATTTTCTGCTTCCTGGATCTGGACTGCTTGTTTTTTTTATTATTAATGCAATTTGAATTAGTTTATGTTAAGAATGTACTATATATAACGGTTGTTTGTCCTCACCAACGGTTGTTTGTCCTCAGTTTTCTGCTCTACGCTTTCCGCAACCGTTATTTCCTTTTCAAACCCGTAATGATCCGCGTCTAACCCTTCTTTCTCCATGGCGTCACGTAGTCGCGCTTGTAAAGCTGCTTTACTACCATCAGCGAGCAAACCCCGTTTCTCATGTTCCCTCTTTAATTCTGGAACTTTTAATTCATTGAGAATCATTTTCTTTATCTTATTATTCACAATCCCACCGCTGTCACCAATTGTTACGTTTTTCCTTGTCACTCAAGGTTCGAATCACTGGATTGTGAATAAAAACCAAATCAATTCAATTTATCACCAACGAATTTATTTATTTCACACAAAAATGATTACAACACAATTCATTAATGATAATTTACAAAATCACTTTATATAAATTATTCCCACAATTTTACTGATCACTTTTACTTTTTATTTTGAACAAAAACACTTTTTAATTCCTTTTAAATCTTCACACTATCGCTTACCCAAATACTAATAATCCAATTCGACTTAGTTCGCCTTTTTATATAAACAAATCAAACTTCTAGAAAGTTCATGACTTAGAACAGTTTTATCATGGAAAATTCCATTTTAGTGTAGTAAAACATTGAGCTATTAATTTAACTTATTCTATTACACCCTAGCTGTCACCGTTACAATATTTTCTAACTCTTTTTTTGTTTTCTGTATTGCGACATCAAAAAGTTACTCGTTAATTTTTTGCTTGCTAGGAAGTCGCAAAAACGTTCGAGCAACCAACATGTCGTTTTCAGCTCAAGTTGCTAATTTGCTTGCTATAACGTATCGAGCATCTACCTCATAAACATATTGTTACGTTTTTGCCTTGTCAATCAAGGTTCGTATCACTGGATTGTGAATAAAAGAAAATCAATTCAATTTATGTTTGTTTGTTTGTTTGTTTTTTGATTTATTTTTTACCGTCCTACTTTACGCCTCGAGTAGCCAAATCGAGGACGGGCGGCTACAGATCCGTCTTTGAAAACCACCTGCACATTGCATTGCTTCATGCCAAGCTGTAGTGCTGACATGAAAGGTGGGTCGGCCCATGGATTCTGCACTCTCAACAGGGGGTCATAGATCAATTCAATTTATCACCAACGAATTTATTTATTTAGCACAAGAATTATTACAACACATTTTTTTTTAAACAATAATTCACAAAATTACGTTATTTAATTTTTGCACAATTTTACTGTACACTTATAATTTTTATTTCGCACAAAAACACTTTTTAATTCCTTTTTAATCTTCACACTATTGCTTACTAAATACTAATAAATCCAATTCGATCTCGTTCACCTTTTTATATACACAAACCAAGCCTCTAGAAAGGTGATGACTTTTCCAGTAAGAATAGTGTAGAGACATTTAGAACAGTTTTATCATGGAAAGTTCCATTTTAGTACAGTAAAACATTGAGCTATTAATTTAACTTGTTCTATTACAATCTAGGTCGAGGTTGAAGGCTCAATGTAGCATACGGGCAGGTACCCAGGGATTTTAGGAAGGAAAATTGGTACTTCACAACCCGCAACGAAAAAAGGAGGATTCGGCGTCGAAACTGCAACCTGTTTATTCGGGGCGAACATGTTTAGGTGAATTATTAGTATTTGGTAAGCGATAATGTAAAGATTAAAAAGGAATTAAAAATGATTTAAAAAGTGTTGTAGAGCGATTTAAAAGTTATAAGTGGTCAGTAAAATTGTGCGAAAATGTTAAATAAGTGATTTTGAATTATTGTTAATAAATTGTGTTACATTGATTTTTGTGTTCAATAAATAAATTCGTTTGTGTTAAATTGAAGTGTTTTTGTTTTACACACAATCCAGTGATTCGAACCTTAATTGACAAGGCGAAAACGTAACAATATGCTCAAGATTAATCATTCTCCCGCCCGTTAACATATTTGAAAAAATATTTAACATGAATTAAATGACATGAATTGCTTAAGATTACGTTTCCTTTTCCACATGATCATTGTTGAGTGGTAGACGACATAATTTTGCAATTGGTCGTTTCATCCCTCCGTAAGCTGTTTATACCGTTGCGACGTGGACCAGGTCATCCTTACCAAGATGGAGTTGAATAATTTTCGCTAGTAACCATTTGAAAGGGGGTATGTTGTCTTCTTTACTCAGTATGAGGTTCCGATAGATAGATTTGGTAGTTTCGTTTGCCATTTAGGTCGCTGTTTCAAGTTATGTAAATACTTGATCGACCATTGTTGCCAATAACGTTGTATTCGTTGCTGGATATTTTGCTGAACGTCGCCTTATTTGCTGAACGTCGGCTTATTTGTGTTATGATTTAATATTTCAATATGCTCTGAGCTTAGCACGGGTGTGGGCTAATACCAGAATTATTGTTACTACCAGTTACGTAGAATAAGATTGAATTTTGTTAATTAGAGAAAGATAATAATTAGTTTAAGTATTTCTGCTTCTTCTTTATTCTTTTCTTTACTTTACCATGTAGAGTTAAAACCGGTTGACCTGTCAGTGCCCTGATTTTGTTAGTTGTTGTCTTCTTAATATACTTTCCAATTTTCTGCTTCCTGGATCTGGACTGCTTGTTTTTTTTATTATTAATGCAATTTGAATTAGTTTATGTTAAGAATGTACTATATATAATGATATTTTATATACAATTTTATCTTTACATAGTCCACTAACAATTTTGGTGTTGAGGACTTTTCTTTTTTTTTTTTGTTTTATTTACTTTTACTGTAATGATTTTTATTTTGTTTAAATTAATTTGATTCGGTATTCGCCTTTCTACGCAGAGTATTTGACATCTGGGTAGCGATTTTGGTCGCAATTTGAGGATTGAGTTGAGAATTACCGGAAGGCAATAGTATTGTTAAATTGTATTGGTGTCCAAAGAATAGAGAAAAACAGAGAATAAACATTTGAAATATTAAAAAAAACAATTCAGTGTCATCTCATGCGTACGAAAGGTTGTACATATTTTTATTTCCAGTAATTTTCTGCAAAATTTAAAACTAATGAAATTGTTAATTGAAGAATGATTTAAAGATGAATAAATTTTAAAAAAAATGGAAAATAAGTCAGAAAAATATTTATAAACTATAATTTTATTAATAATTTTAAGTTAGAAAAATTACACGACGTGCATACTCCCTTTCCTGCGCTTGCATTAACACTAAAAGTTAAAACCACTAATTTACTTCTTATATTTTTCACATTATCCCTCTTTCTTATCCCATGTTAAACAAAAAAACCTTTTGCCATGTTATATTAAACAAAAAACTAAAAAATACGCACATTTGACAGTGTCTAATGGGCGTTTTTATAAGTTTTTTGTTTAACATGATGCAAATAAGAGGGATAAAATGACACGAAAAAGAGGGATATAAAATATAATGTGGAAAATACAAGAAGTAAATTAGTTATTTTGGCTTAGTGTTAATTCAAGCACAGGAAAGGGTGGATGTACGTCGTGTAATTTTTCTTAATTTAAAATTATTAATAAAATTATAGTTAATAAATATTTTTCTGACTTATTTTCAATTTTTAGTTAAAATTTATTTATCTTTAAATCATTCTTCAATTAACAATTTTATTAGTTTTAAAGTTTGCAGAAAATTACTGGAAATAAAAATATGAACAACATTCCTTTCCATGCGCATGAGATAACACTGAATTGTTTTTTTTTATTTTTCAAATGTATTCTCACATAACACAAAAAAAAAAAAAAGTTAAAAATATTATGAATGTGGTCGACGAAGAATGTATAAATTAAAAACCATTTATTTATGCTGCTTTTTGTTTTTTATATTGAAGATCACGAGTGATTGCGTATATTGTTTTGGATTTTTGTTAACGAAGTAAAATGAGTCTTGATTACAACAACAATATATAGAAAAACATGAATTCCTCATGTTAGAAGATAGGGAAAAATAACTCAAGGCGAGCGGAAGCAACAAAATGTTGAACCGATTTCAACCGCTTAGCTTATTTTTGATACTTACCATCATGAGAAAACACACTAATACAATACAAATATTTGACGGCACACAATAGAAAAATGTATATTATACTCCGTGTACATATACAAAATTCTCAATCCTCAATCCTCATTTTGCGACCAAAATCGATACCCTGGTGTACGGTTTCACAACCTAGCCAAAGGTGATCAACCGATAAATACGAGTACATGCATAATTAGACATGTTTCTTGGTAAATTTGTTTCAAAATAATCGTTTTTTGCAATTAAAATATTAAATTCATTTTCAATGCTAAATAATTTATCGATTAATATTTGAATTTAAATATAATTGCGGTAAATAAATAATCGGTTATCACCTTTGGCTCATAAAAATTGTGGCGTCTCTCGCGGCGCTTTAAAGGCGAATAGGCCGGTACAATTTAATCACAATTTTCCTTTTTCACCAAATTTTGTCAGAAAACTGTTAAAATAGTGAAACCCGTATGATTTTAATTAAGGATAGCTAAAATATCGTGCATTTACTAAAATTAAAAAGTCAAATTTTGAGAGTTTTAATACAAAAGTTCAATTTATCGTAAATAAACCATAAACCGATTGACGAGAAATTTGGACAGTATGTACGGAATGGCCCAAGGAACAAAACTTATATAGTGCCGACGTGTGTTTTTACCCTGTAAAACTGCGGAAACTAGTTTTTTCGATAAATTAATATTTTTCGAGTTATTCGCGATTGCAAAATTTTGACTTTTCATCTAATAAATGCATGTTTTAGAGCAATTCGAAAATTTCACCGAAAAACGCGATTGGTTTGAACGATAACTTCCTTATTTTTTAAGATATCTAATCGCTTTAAAAACCATTTTCCAGGGAATTTCAAGAGCTATAAGGTCTGTAAAGCGTTTAACTTCCGTGAACCCTTCGTTTTTGAGATTTTTGAGTTCAAAGGGCTCGCGGAAGATGATCCTCGCACTCAAATGGGAACTTGAACGGTGATATCTCAATTAATTGTCATCCCAGAGAAATAAACAATAACAAAATTTTCTGGAAGATAAACCTAAATTTTTGTATTCTTGCATTTTGTACGTATCTTCTTTAGTTTTTGAGTTATTGTAAATAAAGGAATTTTTTCAAAAATTGCAACAATCATTTCAAAATTGAATCAAACTTTTTTTTTAAATCTAGGTATTCTAAACCGTTCTAACTTCTAGAATATATTGTTAGTACCTAAATAAAGTACATTGTAAATGGATTATGTTTAATTTCAATTCTTGCGGTTAAGCCATTGGTTTCTATGCCGATTTTTTCTCCAAAAAAACAAGACAACTATTTTATTTTTATCATAACTCCGTAAGTTTTTATGCCAACGACTTTTATTGAAGCTCATTTTAAAGTTCTTTTCAAGGACTTTAAAAGGTGTTACAAGTTTTCCTCCAAAAATTCGTCGTTTTTCTGGTATTTAACGTTGAAAGGTTTGAATTCAGTTCGCTCTAAAACATGCGTTTTTTAGATAAAAATCAAAATTTTCACTCGCGAGTAGTGTACAAATATATTATGTATATTTTTATTTGAATTTTTTGTTATGTACATACAGTCCGAACCAAAATTATTTGTACCTGATAAATTTTTGATGCAACGTAACGCAAAAGGCTTTTAAAATTATATAATTAATAAAATTTTTAGAAACATTAAATTTAATTCAATAAATTTAATTACCCTGCTTTACATTTCAATCAAATTTTTTTTTAAATTTTAGTTCTAGGAGAAGTTACTGTTAATTTGGTTTTTGCCAAAATTATTTGTACCCTCAGATTAGTTCTTAATATTATTTGTGCAATATGGAAAAAATCAAAATAAAATAGTAAATCAAATAAATTTAAAATTATTTTTTGCTAATTAAATAATGATATAGTCACTCATATTTTGTTTGCAGATGGTCAGTTTTTGTTTAGCCTCTATAAGATCTAGCAAGTGATTCAAAAATTTGTTGTTAACATCACTTAGAATCTTATCCCGCTCAGTTATCTGGGCACCCTGCAACAAATTTTTGGTATTTTTAGATCATGAATATCTTACACTTTAATTTAAACCTCCGCAAGTTTAAATCGCAACTCTGCCCTGGCCAAGACAAAAATTATATTCATAATTATATTATTAAGTTGTTTGCGTTACGTTGCATCAAAAATTTAGCAGGAACAAATAATTTTGGTTCGGATATATCTATTTTATATATGGTATAGGCTACTCTTTCTTTACTTTTTGTTCTTGGGGATTCCTCTAAAGAATGTAAATTCAATTTGATGACTTAATTTTCAATGTGTTTAATATTTTTTATCACAATAGCAGTACACAACAGCAGTACCGAACCAGTGAAATCGTATCCAACAGTTGTGAACGGTTTATTCATCATAATTCGCTCCTTTGGAAAATTTTCCATTAATTGCGCTGTGAGCCGTCGACGTTGGCTGTTATGTCGTAAATCTCCACTAGTATTGTTAATTAAACACCTTCGTTCTATTTTACATATATTATTTATTATAACCCGTAATCCAATACATAGACTTTCTGTATATCGCGGTTGACGATCGTCTCTGGTGTGACGTTAGCTCCAATTCCGTATATGTCACACCTTGACTTCGTTTACATCGTATTTCTTTACTTCGCATATACCACACTCGTCCCCTCTTAATTTCATTATTCTTAACCTAATTAAGAAATTAAACTTAATTATACTATTACATGATTTTCATGCTTTTTACCGATACCGAGGGGGTTTCTTTATTTGCTCTCGGGCACGTAACTCCCTTCCCTGAATCTCACTACTCGTATCCTCTCTCCCTTCAACTCTATACCTAATCGCAAATTTTGGACTTAAACTTAAATTCCTATCCCTCTGCTGATTGCCCAAATACCTCTTAGAGCAAATCGACGTCGTATTCTGATCTATACTGGGCAATCTTCTTCGGCTCTAGTACTCCTCAACCTGATCTGATCCACATGCCTTTTAATCATCTGACCTTCCTCAAACCTGCACTAATACATTCTCGGTCCCAGCACTTCCGATATTCGAGCTTTGGCCCATTTTGGATGTAATGGATCCTTGTAAGACCTGATGTTTACACAATCGTTCACCTTGAATTTGCGATCTCGCTCTGTGAACTTGTCCCTCTGATCTGTCACCCCATTTTCTTTTAGATTATCCTCACATGCTGTTCGTTTTAAAAGATCTAATTTCACCTTGGGTTCGTAATTAAGCATGCTCGACCAGGGAGTCTTTCCCGTAGTACCATGTTTCATCGCTCTATAGTCGAACAGAAACTTGTTCACAATCTGGTCTAATTGTTCGCTACTACCATCCTGTAAAGCACTCCTCATTGCATTTTTGATGGTTTTTACTGCGTTCTCTGCCGCTCCATTGGTCTGTGCATAACCTGGCGCTGTTAGCGAATGTTTTATTCCCAAGCCACTCATCGTTTCTTTAAATAAATGCGCCGTGAATGTTGTTCCGTTATCACTTACGATGTGATATGGTAGTCCACATCTCGCAAAACATTCATTCAACTTATTAACCGTGAACTCGGCCGTCGTGCTTCTCGTTCTGAACACTTCGATCCATTTCGAAAATGCATCAATTATTACCAAAAATTGATAATTATGAAATGGACCCGCATAATCCATGTGCAATCTGCTCCAGGGTCTCGACGGTGTCTCCCACGGTATAGTTTTGGCTTTCGGTGGACTTGGAAGAACTGCCAAGCATGGATCACAACTTCCAATGAAATTCTCGACTTCTTCGTCCATTCCTGGCCACCAAACATACGACCTTAAAATTGATTTTGTTTTTACCATCCCTAAATGAGTTTCATGCACCTGATTTAATATTCTTTGTCTTAATGCTTGTTGAACCACTACTCTGTGTCCTCTCATTAACACTTGACGACTGACAATTCGTTTCGATCTCGAAGATATTTTTTATATTTCACGTCCATATTCAGCTCCTTGAAATCACCACTCAAAACTGCTCGTATTATACTTTTCAACGTTTCGTCATTCATCGTTTCCTTCCTCAACATCTCGAAATCTACCATTACGTTAGTATTCTTCTTTATCAAATACAGGTATGACGCTTCTTCTTTGGTTGATTTGCTGCTACTATTTACTGGGATTCTTGACAATAGGTCAGCACAGTTATAATCCCAACCTCGTCGCCAATGTTATGTCGTAAATCGCCACTAGTATTGTTAATTAAACACCTTCGTTCTATTTTACATATATTATTTATTATAACCCGTAATCCAATACATTGACTTTCTGTATATCGCGGTTGACGATCGTCTCTGGTGTGACGTTAGCTCCAATGCCGTATATGTCACACCTTGACTTCGTTTACATCGTATTTCTTTACTTCGCATATACCACACTCGTCCCCTCTTAATTTCATTATTCTTAACCTAATTAAGAAATTAAACTTAATTATACTATTACATGATTTTCATGCTTTTTACCGATATCGAGGGGGTTTCTTTATTTGCTCTCGAGCACGTAACTCCCTTCCCTGAATCTCACTACTCGTATCCTCTCTCCCTTCAACTCTATACCTAATCGCAAATTTTGGACTTAAACTTAAATTCCTATCCCTCTGCTGATTGCCCAAATACCTCTTAGAGCAGCTCGACGTCGTATTCTGATCTACTGGGCAATCTTCTTCGACTCTAGTTCTCCTCAACCTGATCTGATCCACATGCCTTTTAATCATCTGACCTTCCTCAAACCTGCACCAATACATTCTCGGTCCCAGCACTTCCGATATTCGAGCTTTGGCCCATTTTGGATGTAATGGATCCTTGTAAGACCTGATGTTTACACAATCGTTCACCTTGAATTTGCGATCTCGCTCTGTGAACTTGTCCCTCTGATCTGTCACCCCATTTTCTTTTAGATTATCCTCACATGCTGTTCGTTTTAAAAGATCTAATTTCACCTTGGGTTCGTAATTAAGCATGCTCGACCAGGGAGTCTTTCCCGTAGTACCATGTTTCATCGCTCTATAGTCGAACAGAAACTTGTTCACAATCTGGTCTAATTGTTCGCTACTACCATCCTGTAAAGCACTCCTCATTGCATTTTTGATGGTTTTTACTGCGTTCTCTGCCGCTCCATTGGTCTGTGCATAACCTGGCGCTGTTAGCGAATGTTTTATTCCCAAGCCACTCATCGTTTCTTTAAATAAATGCGCCGTGAATGTTGTTCCGTTATCACTTACGATGTGATCTGGTAGTCCAAATCTCGCAAAACATTCATTCAACTTATTAACCGTGAACTCGGCCGTCGCACTTCTCGTTCTGAACACTTCGATCCATTTCGAAAATGCATCAATTATTACCAAAAATTGATAATTATGAAATGGACCCGCATAATCCATGTGCAATCTGCTCCAGGGTCTCGACGGTGTCTCCCACGGTATAGTTTTGGCTTTCGGTGGACTTGGAAGAACTGCCAAGCATGGATCACAACTTCCAATGAAATTCTCGACTTCTTCGTCCATTCCTGGCCACCATACATACGACCTTAAAATTGATTTTGTTTTTACCATCCCTAAATGAGTTTCATGCACCTGATTTAATATTCTTCGTCTTAATGCTTGTGGAACCACTACTCTGTGTCCTCTCATTAACACTTGTTATTCGACTGACAATTCGTTTCGATCTCGAAGATATTTTTTATATTTCACGTCCATATTCAGCTCCTTGAAATCACCACTCAAAACTGCTCGAATTATACTTTTCAACGTTTCGCCATTCATCGTTTCCTTCCTCAACATCTCGAAATCTACCATTACGTTAGTATTCTTCTTTATCAAATACAGGTATGACGCTTCTTCTTTGGTTGATTTGCTGCTACTATTTACTGGGATTCTTGACAATAGGTCAGCACAGTTATAATCCCAACCTCGTCGCCAATGTTATGTCGTAAATCGCCACTAGTATTGTTAATTAAACACCTTCGTTCTATTTTACATATATTATTTATTATAACCCGTAATCCAATACATAGACTTTCTGTATATCGCGGTTGACGATCGTCTCTGGTGTGACGTTAGCTCCAATGCCGTATATGTCACACCTTGACTTCGTTTACATCGTATTTCTTTACTTCGCATATACCACATTGGCGCAACAACCTGATCATTAACGAAGGCCTCGGATGAAGGTTTGTTACGACACCTGCTATATGTGTAACACCAGTGTAAGTCGCGCATTGGTCTGGTGCGAGTAAAAGAGTTTGGACAGCTCTGCTCCATTTTCAATTTAATGTTATCCCCTAGTGACGATTAAAAATTCGATAATTTGAATGACCTCTTGCATGTTTTGGTGTATTAATTGAGCGAGCGTTGGTTTTTGTTTCATATCGTACGATTGATTTGTATGTTGTTTGTTTCATTGGTGCATGGAAACTGCTAGATGCGTACCCTATGTTTTTTCGAGTAATGATGTTTGCATGCAGTTATCTATTAGTGTGGTGGTGGTCAAAAGGCGTTACTACGAAGCGACGAGAGAGCTTGCGGTTTGTGGTCAGATTTTTTTTTTTTATATTGTGATCATATCAAGAAAAGAAGAAATAAGGAGAGTTGATTTTTAGCACTCGCTGTGAAACGATTATTATCATTTTATACAGAAAACAAAATAAAGAGAATGAAGACGATACAAAGCGTATAAAGAAGTGATAACTTTTTTTTTACTTTGTTGTTCGGATATTTGATGATTTATCTAGATTAAAGTAAAATAAAGAAAAAAGGATAACTAAAGTAAACGGAAGGAGAACCTGTGTTGAATAATCAAATAGAAAATTAAAATAATAAGAAAATATTGTTGTGTTCTGTTTTTTTTGGGTGCTTAACTAGACCAAATTTTTGTTAGTAACTATAATAAAATTTTTTTTTTGTATAATGAGTGCTTAGCGGAATCCACTATAAGGCGTGGACCGCACCATTGTGTGGTTGTTGTAAAATAAAACGAATGATTTAAGAAAAAAAGGAACGTAAAAAACAAGAAAAAAATCGAGAATAAATAATATAACTTCTGATTCAAATTTAATGGCCCTTTTTTTTTGTTTCTCAACTCCGAGCATACTTTGTTGTTTTGTTGGATGTGTAATGATTATTAATGATGATGTGATTATTTACGAGCTGTATTCGATAAGAAAAGCCACAAGTTAAACTACGGTGAAGTGTACGTTAATGATATAAGTAGTACGCTAAGGCCCTTTCCGAAAGTTATACTTATTTATTTAGACATACTTATATGCCGCCATCTTAAATAAGTATGTAAAATCATCTGAATTGATTTCACATACTTATTTTTAATTTTGACTATTTTGTAACTATAAAATAATTTTTTTAATTAAATTTTTTATAAAACTTAATTACTACATAATATCACAATATGTATGCAATGAAATTAACAGAATTTCGGTTTTCGTTTAAGATTTTTTTTTTGTAAGAACATACTTATTTTAAGTTACCTCGCCAACATATTTATTTAAATAAGTATGTCTAAATAAATAAGTATAACTTTCGGAAAGGGCCTAAGTATCTAAATTGAACGCTGGTGTTCTATATTGAAAGCGGTTTACTAAATAAAATACCATTGGTGGAAATATTGAAAGCTGCCTACGAAATAAAATACAATTATTGAAAATATTAAAAGATGTTTACGAGAAATGAAATAAAATTATTCTATTTTGTAAGCTGGTAACGAGAAAGAAAATAAAGTGTCATCGTTGAAATTTGAAGTGCTATTTACGGAAAATACGGTTGTTGAAATATTGAAAGCAGTGCAGGAAGAACTTGATATCGGTACGAGTGGAAAGCTGTTTACGGTGGCCCAAGTAGCAGTATTGACTGGTGGTGGCCGGGTGCAGAAATAAAACCGTTCGTTTTTTTAAATTATTTTTTTTATGTATACATATGTAGATATTGTATTACTCTTTACAATTAATAGGTCAGCTTTTCGAAATACGTTGAATCCCTTTTACGAAATCGTAACAGTTGTGTAACGATTCGCATGATTTTTGTCAAGGAAGACGATCGATTAAGCAGGTATGTAATTCGAAAAGTTTTCACTTAGTTATAATCAGTCCAGTAGGGTCGACGTTTCTCCGGGATCAGTGAAGTATCAGTTGGGTGGTAAGACTTTGGACAGTCGTGGAAGCATAATCTGTTTAAGTGGATCCACCGTAGTCTTTACAATTAGTAGCGAAGTTTGAATATCTCCAGTTGCAGTTTTCATGCGAAAATATGCAACCACTGAGTAAGCCATTTCCGATGCATCACAAAACATAAACAATTTTACTTCACTAACCCTTTGAGTTAGATGAACATTATGCGGAATTTGAATTTCATTCAACATGACACGTTTCCCCCTCAATACTAACCATTGACTCAAATTTTGATGAGGAAGCTGATCATCCTACATGGCGCCAAACAATTCGTTGGAAGTCATCGTCCGCAGACACTGGCATATCCAAAGACAGTGGATCCAAAGACAGTCGCATATTTACAGAACCTCAAAAGTATGGTTACCAAATCATTTTGAATCGTGGGCCAAGCAGCGCCTCATTCAACGACCATCCTGAGGACGTCTTGTAGGGGACATCGAATACCACACTAAGCTTAGTCGTGCTGCTGTCGGCCTTAAAAAACTACGTGATGTGGTAGATGAAAGGTTTCACAATCAGGTTTTGCAGGTTCGCCGTCGGAAATCAACTCCGTGTGATGGAGGAATAAATACTCCTTCATAAAATATTGGTAGGCCGCTGCAAGAGATGTATCTCTCTGAAATCGTCATTCCATGGATAACAGCCTCCTCACCGCTGCCGATTTTGAATGCCCTAGTTCAATTGAATGACAACCTTACAAGATACCTTCCATTATTTTATCGGCGAGCTGTTGATTTAAAGAGTAATTCACATTGATCACTCTACCTTGGGGATAAGGTTTGCAGTTTGGTACTTCTTCAATGTCCCAGAATCGCTCGAGTGTTTTGTTCACATTACCCTCTTGGATAAAGGTTGATAAATTTTGCGTTGCACTAAAATTCTGTCTTGTAGGAGCGATGATGATCCACCCAAACATGCTTGACTGAACTTTGTTTCTGCCATCAGTAACGATTTTGTCTGAATAAATTATATATTAGGTGTACAAATAAATTTCCGACCTTTTTAGATAGGTGTCGTTAGTATCACTACTTGCATACTATATTATTCAATCGGACAAAACATGTTTTTTGGAGGTTATAGATGTCAAGCTTGAATAATTACTAGTGACATTTGTTCAAAGCGTAAACAATAATTATTTTCATGTAATTGAATATGTCGAATTTTGTGCCAAAAAACAACATTTGCGGGAAGTTTTACTTCATTATTTTTTGTTGAAGAAAAGTGCAGCGGAAACAAATCGAATGCTTGTGGAAGTTTACGGTGAACATACTCCACCGAAAACAACATGCAAAGAGTGGTTTCAACGATTCAAAGTTGGTGATTTTGACGTAAGAGACAAATAACGTGAAAGCAGACCAAGAAAATTTGAAGATACAGAATTGGAAGAATTGCTTGATGTGGACCCTTGTCAGACTAAAAAACAATTGGCAGAAGAGTAAAATATTACCCAACAATGTGTTTCGCAACGTATGCATGCAATGGGATTGGTTCAGAAGCTGGGAAATTGGGTGCCACACAAATTGAAAGAACGGAACATGGAACGTCGGAAAACCATGTGCGAATTGTTGCTTCAACGACAACAAAGGAAGGAGTTTTTGCATCGGATCATCACTGGGGACGAAAAATGGATCCATTATGACAATCCAAAGCGCAAACCGGCGTGGGTCAAGCCAGGTGAACCAGGGCCGTCGACGCCAAAAGCAAATATCCATGGTTCGAAGGTGATGCTTTGTATTTGGAGGGATATGAAGGGTGTCGTCTATTATGAGCTGCTGAAAGAGCGTGAAACCATTACGGGACAAGTTTATCGACGACAACTGATGGCTTTAAAGCAAGCTCTAGCTGCAAAACGACCGGAATGGGACAAAAGGCACAATAAGATTATTTTGCAACAAGACAACGCTAGGCCACATGTTGCTATACCTGTCAAAAATTACTTGGACAGGCAGAACTGAGAAATTCTACCCCACCCGCCGTATTCACCGGACATTGCTCCCTCTGATTAACACTTGTTCCGGTCGATGCAATCAGCCCTGGCACAGCAGCATTTCACTTCATATGAAAACGTCAAAAAATGGGTCGATGACTGGATTGCCTCGAAACCACCAGACTTCTTCCTTCGGGGAATCCGTTTATTACCTGAACGATGGGCGAAGGTTATAGCTTCCGAAGGAGCATACTTTGAATAAAACATTCTATCATTTTCTACACAAACTAATTTCTTTTGTTGCAGTAAAAAGGTCGGAAATTTATTTGTACACCCAATAAAAAAACTGTTGTTCCCAATAATAGGTCGATTTCCCTAGCAGCACTAGCATGAGGATC